>JAGDQP010021434.1:0-31746 GCA_022664845.1 Lepisma saccharinum
CGGAATTTTTCCTTTATCTACTTATCATCCTCTACCCTCATACCAAATTTCATGTTTCTAGCTTACTCCAAACACCCTAAACAATATGATGAGTGAGTCAGTCAGTCAGTGAGTGAGTGAGTGAGTGAGTGAGTCAGTTAGCCTAAAATGTGCAATTTCAGGGGTCCACAACTAGAACATAGTTTGAGATACGAATATGAAATTTTGTACATCTGCACATATTTATCATATCTCCTTAACGGCAAAAGCTCACATTCCTATCTTTAACATCTTTTTTCTTACGGGGCCCCCAAATCGTCGATTTTGCCATAAACTCTTGTTCCTGTATAACATGCTTGTGGCAGTGCTGACGTTTTCTGACGTGAAGAACTTGGCTCATGCACTGCCGTGCATGTTGATATATATGATTAAACGTGAATAGTTAGTTGAAATTCCTTCGGCTATAAACGAGACCTATTTGACAGTACAAACAAGCATACATACGTATTGCTTGATAATTGCTTCGAATTAAATATATTTATGAGCTTTTGGCATCTTTGGTTCAGGTCGGGATGAGTTAGGTAGAAGATAAGGAAAGTATCAGCCAGAGCCTTACCGTAACATGAGCGTTCGATTTGTACAATTTCCAGAGAGGGGGAAGAATTAGTGAGATATTATACAGTATTTTGGAATAGTCCATATCCCAGGCTAGAGGTATATATGTAAACAGAGTCAGGAAAGAGTTTTGCAGAGAGGGGGAAATACCAACCATCCTCTGCTACAAATCGAACACTGCATAACATCGCCACAAACTCCTAGTGAATCTGAGGGAAACCCTGGGAAACTTCGGTCACGGGCTTCGAATTCAAATATTTTATTATTTATGGCCTTCAATAATAAGACTCGGGCCGGGATAGGAAAGAGGAAAGAATGCGGGAAGGTGCCATCCGGCATTATCCTGGTGTGACAAAAAAAAGAACTGAAAACTCAGGACGTTCGTTCGCTGAGATTGAACGTACGACCTCCCGAATGCTAAACGAACGCTCTACCGCAGAGCTGTGGGATTAAAGCCCGCGTACTTACCCATGACCGATCCAAAGGCCGCGAGGTTACCGTCGAGCGCAAAACTTATGGTATAATGAAACAAAATATTGGAAAGTTCTGACCTGTTTCTTTCTGACCTGTCTGTTGATAAATGGACAGACAAAGAAAATGACTCGTTCGAGATAGAACGTATCGCCTCAGAATTCGGTACCAGAACCGTTAGCGTTGCCGTGAATTATAGTGAATCGCGTGGTCAATAAGAAGAGGAAAACACCGAACCTGACTTAACCTAACCAATGGTTAGTGAACTCTATATATTTTGAAAATTCATATAAGAAAATAAATTTATTTTTCTGAACACAATAAAACATCGCGCCTTTTAAAATCGAACCCGGGTCACCCGATTAGCTTTCCGATACGGTACCAACAACGCTAAGCCGGCACTTGATAGCTGGGGCTTGTCAGTACTTTTTATGTAGCACTGCTTCATGTCTCGGCCATGCGTAAAAACATGTGGCATTACGCAGTCGATATTTCCTTCCCAGGATGTCTCCTACAACTAGAAAATGAAGTAACAGCTTGCACCTGCTTTCTTCATTGGTGGGTTGTTGTTTATACCCTTCTCGAAGTTTGGAGAAGAGAAGCAGGAGAAATAGGGGCTACTTTCATCAGTTGTAGCAGTGGTAGCAATTTAGCCAAAGTAGCAGTAAAAATAGCTTCTACGCTATTTTTTGACCATCCGTACTGTTTAAGTGTGCACTCAGTCACGGGAAGAGCACGCTTTCGTACCACGGATTTTCTAGGGCATTTTGCTCCAGAAATGTCTCTCAAATACCCAGGCTATTTGTTGCAATATGCTCAAACTAAGTACAGAAACATATCAAGGACATCAAAATGTCACATATATTATGTTCGTTCGAGCAAATGCCTCAAATATAATTAATACATTCTTCATAATGCACGTGAGTCGTTCAATGTTTGATTTCAGAATTTTCTGACAAATGAACACTAAATTCTGAAGGGTGGAATTCCTCTCGAATTACTTGTCATGTTAGGAGATTTGAAAGAAGGACCACTCCTTTGGAAAGGATTTCCATTGCAAAAGCATTTTTAGATGTGCAGAGGCGTAGCTGAAGGCATAATCAAGGAATTCAAGACATTAAACAATACGCAAGGAGTGCGTACTAAGCACTGAAAGAAGTGTTTGGTAATGGTAAGTCATTAACAAATACTTTGATATACAGTGTCCAGTTGTGATGGGCAAAATCACCACTAGATCCTCCGAGCTTGATTGGTCTTAATGTTATGGGGTTTATCTGAAGTTCCTCTGCCTGAATATGCGAGGTGGAGGTCCTCTGTTTTCAATGTTCTAATGCAAACGAATATCCACTGTTGCTGCCTGAGCGTCCGTCTAATGGTGGCCATCGACTGTGTTCGGTTTTTGACAAATTCACGTTTCAGAATCGAGCGGTCTACGTTGTTAGGAAATTTCGGTCGCTCAGAATGTTTGATATTCTCATAATATCCATCCACTTCACACTTACGCAAGACAAATAGCTTTGTTGATTAGGACCTGCTTAACCTTAGCGGCTACTACTTTGCTGGGTCACGCACTGAAATGACATCCCAGGATTCACTCTAATAGAAGTCAGACAGCTCTGCACCAGTTCTATGTTCTTCAAAACTAGTTTTCTTTCTCACTAAAACATAACAGACATGGCTCAGATCACACGACAACCTCACGAGGCCAATCACCTACCGTCACAGTGTGACCAATTACTTTTTGGAACACACACTATATATATGATCTTCAGGGTTTTCACCCCACAAGAAATTTGTCAAATTCCACACTAACGCCAATGCTGACGTAGTAAGCATTGATACAATAAACATTACTAGACGTAGGACTGGGTAACATAAAATTTGTATATACGTATATCAGACCCTAGTAGCTCACATAATGCACTTCATGTGAATAGTATCGTTATAAATATCTAGATCTAAAAGAAACAATCGAATAAAAGATCTAAGAAATCAGAACGAAAACTAATTCTTCCCCATCTATGGGAAGAACGATCATTGCTTTAAACATAGTGATTGTTAGTGGTTGAGGACAAAAACTATTTCGAAGAAAAGAAAATGAACGAAAAAAGGAAACAAGAACGCAAACAACACGATTTTTGTTCAAATAGAGAAACAATTTCGATGTGGAATTGCTACAAGAAAATAAAGAAAGCCAAAAAAGAAAGGCCAGAAAGAAACAAATATAAACGGAAGAGAAAGGTTACAGAGACGAGGAAAGATTCCTTTCGTAGGTTGAACGAGAGGTTTCATTGATATTACGAAAGGAACAGTTTTTTTTTGTTTAGTTTTTCTTTAGCTTGTGAGGAAAACCAGCAAGAAATACGAAACGAAACAAACTTATCTCGTTTTTCTTTCTGGAGCAAACAAAGAACAATTTCAAACACGAAAAATCTTTTCCTCCAATGTTAGAAGTCAAAATCTCAGAAATGGAGAAAAGAAAATAAAGGAGAAAAATAAAGAAGATAAAGAAAGACTGAAACTGCAAGAAGAAGAGAAGGAATGCTTGCAGTTTCCTTCTTTAGGATTAGTAATAGCGTTTCCCATAAAGCTTTTCTAAGCACGAAAACGATATTTTCTCTTCTACTTGATATCTTGTAAGGAATCTGCTTCACATTACAGTATCAAATATATAGTAATTTCTACTATAGCTAAGGTCCTTACATCAAAGACGTCGCAGGAAACTGCGCCAATTCTTCAAGTTTTGTTGTGGACTCTTTAAAGGCGTTAGATCCAGCGATCGTAGTTCAGTGATAGAGATTTCTCTTAGCAGTCGGAAGGTTCTGGGAAAGATCCCAGCGGCCGCCTATCCTAACTAAGGTTTCTCCAGATTACCTTCATGGCTTTAAGTTTCCTCTTTGTAAATATACGATCCATCACTGCATACAAACCGCTTTCCGAGCACCTTCTTCTTAAAGAAAAAATCATGCTTTCCTACTAAACGAAACATTTCTTACAAACAAAAACACCTGTAAAATCTAGTACTCTCCCAGCACAACGAGCAAACGGCGGAGTTGCCATTGGGTTTCCCCCCACCATTCCACACCGAATGCTTCATACTTCAATTCCACAACTCCCAGAGCATCTAATTGGATTATACTACAAAAGCATTTACAACACTTTAGTAACTATATATATATACCCACCCACGAATTTTTATATCTTTCTTCCAATTCATTTCCGACAACTTCCAATACTATATCACTCTAGCGGATATCAATATCAATAGCCGACCAGAACATGAAAAAGACAAATTCCATCCTCACATCTTAACACAAACAACAGGCAACGTGCTTCGCATCCCTACCGACCAGACCGGAGTCAAATATCACTCCAGACGTTGCTATCCCTTCCACTAACCTCTCTCATAGATGCCATATATATCTGTACTAGATCCCCTCGGTAGTGATCACGCACCAATTAAACTCACCCTTAACTATCCAAGAAAACCTGAACCATCCACCCCCTCACCTCGCATCACATTAGGGTTTGATCAGACCAAGTGGAATGACTGCCGCATGTCATCACCCAACATATAGAACCTGTAAATCCACCAGAAACTGAAGCCGACTTATATTCTTTCTTAGACCAAATAACCACTGCAATCCAAAAAGCCTCTCAAAAATATATCCCTATTAATAAAGTCACGCCTCATCATCCCACACTCCCTGCACAATACCTTCCTTTGATCATCCGCTCTCGACAACTTTATCAAGACTACAAACGCGCCGGAAACCTTGAGTTCCTTCACTTACATAGACAATTGCAGCGCACTGTCCACAATTACATAAAAACTTATAAACTTAGACAGTGGATAAAGACATGCAATAAACTCAATGACACAATGCTATGCAATATAAATATCCATAGTAGATCGGACAGACAGGAAGCGTAATTCCGTATTTTCATCAGCAACAGCACGAACTGTATTTCACAACCTCTTTTAAAACCCACACGACCATTTACACAAACTACCCCTGATATAGTTATCCTCTCCCCCAACCTGATTCAATGCACCCTCATCAGAGTTCTGGATACTATAGGCAGCAAGCATGTCCCAGTTAAAATCATCATACACCTCCGTCCTACCCAAACACCTGATCCACCTATCCCACGAACAACTACCACATTTGACATAGCAAATTGGAACCAATACCAAAACCAAATTAACAACAGTCTACAAAGTCTTCAAGAACATAGGAACAAAGAAGAACTTTATCAAATGATCAGCAATATCACCGACACCATTCAGACCGCATCAACACAGCACATATCAACGTCCACGCCACCGTTTAAACCAAAATTACCACCTAACTACATCGAACAGGTTAAACGCTCACGACAGACTTTCAGAGACTGCATTAGAACTCGTAATCGAATTTAATTACAACTGCAACGTCAACTACAGCGATCAATTCATAACTATCTTGCAGCATATAAACTAAGGCAATGGGAAAAAACTTGCAATCAGCTGCACATCCGACAAAATTTTGGAAGCGTTTCAATGCTCTCACTAGCAATAGGACAGAAACAACATACCCGTTACTACAGAATGATCAACCATTGCAGTCGGATCAGGAGAAAACAAATTCTTTCTACAAGAAATTTTCACACGGATATGCCAAGAACTCATCCAGCGAACATATTATATATAACTTCACCAGCTCTACAGCCTCACTCAGATCTTTAAATCAACAACAACAACCACCTCACAGCGGCGATTACAGTCAACGAAATTGTCACTACCATCGCCAGAAAGAAGAATACCCCGCTCCTGGACTGAACGGTATTACAAAGCATATCAAGGAAGGACCTACCAGACTCCTATTACTGATGACAGCTATCATCAACTTCATTCTACAAACCGGATTCGTACCAACGCAGTGGAAAACTTCAAAGACGCTAATGTTCTTGAAACCCGACAAACCTCTCTCCTCCATTTCCTTATGCCGCAATATCCAGCTCACTCCTAAACTAAGTAAAATCCTGGAACGCATCATAGTCAAACGCCTTCACCTACACCTTCAAGACATAAATCTTCTACCAACACACCAAGCAGGATTCCGACCAGGCTACAGTATTCAGGACCAGCTCCTCCGCCTCTCCAACTATATCACAAATCATTTTAATACCTGTAAACCTTCATTCATTGTCTTATTCGATCCTCAAAAATCATTGTGATAAAGTATGAACTCCTCTGGAAATTACTACAATTTCATTACCTGTAGCTTACGTCAGATATATCTACAACTTCCTCTCAAATCTGCTCACCTCCATTAGCACTAAAAACCAGAACTTCATTTCCCAACTTTCTACACAGAGGAGTACCGCAAGCCTCAGAGCTCTCCCAATTGCTTTACTGTTATATTTCACCACTATCAGAAGACATCCAATTATATCAGTATGCAGACGATACATCCTTTCACGACACAGCTTGCACAATACAACAAATAAATCGAAAAAATGCAAGTAGCTATTGACTTATTCACTGACTGGTGCTCTAAATGGAAACTCACAATCAATGCCACAAAAACCCAAGCCATAATTTTCTTACCGCTTAAGCAACGATCACGCGTACAACGCATTCGCTCCAGAATGAATCTCATCGTTAACCAGACATGTATCAAGCCCACACATACAGTTAAATACTTAGGAATCACCTTCGACCACTATCTTACTTGGAAACTACACTTAAAACAATTTACTATCAAACTTAATAACCGTCTAAACTTACTGAAACGGCTCGCTGGCACTCCATGGGGACAACAATTCTTAATACACATAAGGCATTCCTCAGACAAGTTCTATCATACACATTGCATGGGTTTCAGCTCCCGAATCCTTCTAGAAGAAACTTAAAATTCTAGAACGCCACGCCTTCAGAATAGCTTACCGTATCAAGTTACCAAGCCCTACAGCAGACCTTTACGCACTAGTTGACATCCCAAATATACGTTTCCATATTAAAATTCTACGCTAACGTTACATCATAAGAAGATATGTATGCAAGCACCCACTATTACTAGACTCTATCCATATGATCAGGAACGCCCATCTGCACTCCCAACACCACTCTCACTCATTCTCAGCATATATACCACCACTCTTCCACACAATCATCTTGATTTAGTTGAGTTAACACCTTTCACTACCGCACACCCACCAGCTTACATCACACAATAAAATGCACTATATTCCATTAAATACAAATAGGGCTCACCTCGTCTACCATCAGTGCTCCGTACCGCCCCGGGGACAGAAGATAACACACATTCGTCTGTACTAACATTTCCCTATTGTGATTGTGGCATGTAAGCACTTATTTCATGAATTCATTCATCATTTATTCATTTTCGTTTCATAGTTATATATAATCCAACCTAATGAATGCTTACGATGAAAAATCGTAATGATCCCAGGTTTTAATAAACAAAGAAAAAGAAGATTCCAGACAATCTTATATACGAACTCCCTTTCTGACAACGGCAATCCACCAAAATCTTTTCCCATAAAAAGGGCGTAAGCCTTTCAATGGGTATTTGCTATGGTCTAACCATAGTAAATTAAAAAAATCTTCAGTCAGAGAGATGCCTCATGTAGAGACAATTCTCTTGAATAAAACGTTTTTAATTGCACCTTGCGTTTTTCTTCGCTTATTACGGAGAATTATTATCAGGTTTTCTGGTAACTGCAAAGCTCCGAAGCATCTGATAATAATTAGATCTGTGGCCAATTCGTAAAACCGGTGTAGCCACCACTAGATTTAAGACACTAAGGTTGGTCACAAATGTATTTCCATTGCGTTAAACACCTCAAGTATCGAACCTACAGACGCCCCGCGATTCCAATTAAGTAAAGGTGGTTCTTCATATAGGCGAACGTTGTACATTATTAAGCAGCTCAGCGATAACAGTAAGGAAATTTACTTGTAGTATAAGAAAAACCATTACAAGTTATGTTCATGATTTCATTCTTGTAAACCGGATTAACTTATTAATTTTACGCAGGAAGGTAACGCAATGTAGCGACAAACTTTGAGAGATGACAGGGCAACAAAAGAAAAAAGAAAATACTTAGTGATAGGAAATTTCTTTGCTTTTTGGTGTCAAAGGGTATCAAACATGAGAGACTGAATATTAACGCTAAAGCCTTATGTTTTCAACATAACAACAGCAGAGCTTACACGGCATGTTATCGTCAAAGACTTTTAAACTTACACTATCCAAAAATGCATTTTTCCATGTCAAAGCTTTGCTTTTATATGCTTAAGATAAATGCTGAGCAAAGCAATACGTTTTATTTGAAAACTTAAAACTTGTAATAGTTTCATCAAGTAACTAACTACTTGGTTTCTTCAGACACACTATGATGATGCCAGGTAGTTAGTAAGTTGGCGAGACTGTAACATATCTTAAATTTTTAAATAAAACATATTGCTTTGCTCAGTAATTATCTTTTTATCTTAAAAATGCATATTTCATAATTGCGTAGTAGGTGCGCAAGAGATTCAGAAAAGGGCGTATCGTATTCTCAAAACTGATTTTATTAAAGGTGGGTCTAAATGAGCATGAATGGGACACTTTTCCGTCAAGCAGAACTAATTCCTTTTGTACGAAGTCTTTATCTTAAACAGATTCCATATATCCGAAGCTTTTTCTGTTAAAATAAGAGTGGTTGCATACTATTTAATATAAGAATTAGCATTCGAGAAACGTTTTATTTGTTATCAGTGACAGAGATTGTCATTGCTCAGCTCTATGGCCTAGATTACGTATGTTATCTTTACTTATACGGAGGGTTGTCTTATTTGTGCTCATTTTGACCTACCGTTTCCTACAAGAATTTCCGTCTGTAGCTCCTCTGTGAAATCCCTTGCGCACCCACTGAACAATTTTGTAATATGCATTTTTCGATAGAGTAAGTTTGAAGCATTGATGTTTTGCTGTATCAGCACTACGATTATTGACGTTGGAAATATGAAGCTCTAAATTTAATTTTCCCAAGCTTTCGACAGCCTGTAGTTCCGAAATCCGACGAAAATTCCGCTCCGGTATCCAAAACGTTTCACCTTAGTTTTCCTATGTACTATTTTCCATTGAAGTTTGTCAGTACATTACGTTACAATTACGTATAGGGTAAGGAAAGGTTATTTGGTGATATAGGTTATTTGTTAGTGATGTATCCATTAGAATCTATTGTGACTAAATATCTACGTAGTTGGAAGAACGGGATATAAGAACCTCGCATAAACCAAGAGTGATTGTACGTTTGCCGTTATCAGTGGGAGTAGGGTTCAAACTCGGACAGTTGCTACACAAATTTCTTTTAGAAATCTTTCCATTCAGTTCGCTCAAGTAAAATATGGTGTGCATACATTGATTCCTGCATATACGAGAACCACTCCTCCTCTCCCAGCCTCGTATAAGGGAATGTTACTTTTACTTTTTGGATAATCCTTTCCAAACGTTTGTTCCACGCAATGCATCTTACTGAGCAAATATGTCAGTGTCTGTTTAGCATCCAAAAGGCATGATCTCAACAGTATATTTGTGGCTATGTGCAAAAATCTCTCTTTGATCAGAAGTTAGCTGACGGCAACCATTTATTATCTACGCTGCGAGCTACATGTACACACCTGTGGGGCAACCCTCAAACGCTTTCTGCCTCATTTTCATGATGGGGTTTTATCTCAGCGCTACGAGGAATTGCCACCTGATTTGCTGCTACAAATACTCAATTTTAGCAACAGAAGCGGATTGACACGACTTTAGGGATATTTTCAACTTCTAGGAACTTTAGATCTGTAGCATATTACGTCCAGCTTCATAGATAGATTCTGTTATTTGTAGTGAATTGTAGATCAAAGAGACATGATAAATTTAAACCTTGAAAATAAGCAGATTCACTTTCAATTGCAAACTGAGTAGTGTTGAGACTCCTAGTAATATAAGCCAGCGACTGTACTGCATAAGTTTTTGCCGGTTTTTGTGGTAAAGAAAACACGTAATTTTCAAGGGAAATTAATTTTCTTTTATTCAAAATATTGACTATCGGCTTCTACACATTTCGCCCATCTTTCATTTAATTGATGCATACCATGCACGAATAACTGCTCGTCTTTTGCGGAAAACCATTCGTCGAGCCATTTTCCATCGTCTTCGAAATTGCTGAAGTGTTGCTCTGCGAACTCGTGCCCCATTGATGCGAAGAGGTGATAGTCAGATGGCGCCAGGTCTGGGGAGTACGGCGGGTGCGGAAGGATGTCCCATCCAAGCGATTTCAAGGTGTCTTTCACTGGTTTTGCTGTGTGAGACGGCGCATTGTCGTGTAACACAGTCACTTTGCCATGTCTTCGGGTCCATTCCGGTCATCTTTCGATCAATGCGTGATTTAAATTAATCATTTGTTGGCGATAGCGTTGTGCATTAACGGTTTCGCCGGGCTTCAAGAGTTCGTAATACACAATACCATTCTGGTCCCACCAGACACAAAGCATGGTCCTCTTGCCGAAGCGATTTGGCCTTGGTGTTGAAGGACCGGCTTCGCCAGCTGAAAGCCACGATTTTTTCCGCTTCAGGTTTTCAAAATAAATCCATTTTTCGTCACCCGTCACAATTCGATACAAAAAGGAATTTCTTTCGTGGCGTCGAAGCAGCATTTCACAAGTGACTTTGCGATTTTCCATTTGACGTTCATTCAAATCGTGTGGGACCCATTTACCCAGTTTATTGATCTTCCCCATTGCTCGTAAACGTCTGCTGATTGTTTCTTGTGACACATTTAATGCTTTTGCCAATTCCTGTTGAGTTTGAGTTGGGTCATCCTCCAGTAACACCTGCAATTGCTCGTTTTCGCACTTTTCTGGTCTACCAGAGCGCGCACTGTCTTTCACATTGAAATCTTCACTTTTAAACTGTCGAAACCATGTCTCACATGTTCTAATCGATGGAGCTTGTTCACCATATGTTTCTACCAGCACACGATGACTTTCAACAGCCTTTTTCTTTTAATTAATTAAGAAAAGCAATGCGTGCCGCAAATGTTCTTTTTCAGGCACAAACTTCGACATGATCGCTGAACGATAAAAGAAAGACGCTAGTGTTTGGCGGACTCAACTAGTGTGTGTTTGTAGTTTAATGTCAGACGAACAAAATGACGTATGTGTCAAATGAGTGCGCTGCGTACTTTTCGCTGGCGCCATCTCTTAGGTAAACCGGAAACTACTTATGCATACACCTGGTACATGACATAAGTAATTTTAAAAATAACATATCGTGTCAAACATTCATGATTTCGAATCGAATTCATGCCACAGTTAGTTCATTTCTTACGTTTCAGAAGCAGAAACTAAATATCTAGTCGTACGCAATTAATCACAAGATAATTGACATTTGATCATTTCGGATTTCACGTATAATGTACCGAAAACTCTCGGATTATCATGTCCTCCTTAAGAGTAAAAAGTTAATACTTTACACAAAAAGTTCTCCTAGACTACTACACCAACATCTTTACACTTCCGCATAGTGATAGTGGATATACTTGACAAGACTTGACAGAGTTTAATCCGCGATCAGCCGTGCCGTTTTCAAAATAGAAAACCAAAAATGGAATTCTTCTAACGTTAAATAAAGTGAACATTGAACGATAACTCAGAAATTAAGTGTTAATGTAAAATAGAAAATACATTTTGGGACTTAATTTGTATTAATACAGTCGATGGTAGAAGTTGCAATGTTATGTCATAGGGCTGTCAGTGTTAGCAACCTCATTGTATTTTTTGTTTCCAAATTCCAAATTCCGTAGGTTTCCAGGATATTTGGTATTCCCAAATTATGGTCAACGAATGTCAAGTACAGAACGTAATGTTGCTTTGACTATTGTAACGGGTTTGCAAATTATTTTTTGCTATGTTTAACATTGCAAAATATATACATTTGAAATACTGTCATCCACGCTTAATATAAGATTTATATCACCACTGCAGAATACCAAACACCCAATAAACCGAGTACATTGGGACTGTCATTCGAAAAGACAGCAACTTCTATACTAAGATGAGAAAACTTTTCGCTTGTTCTTTTAGAAATCATAAGGAATATGCAACAAGCAAATACCTAACTACCGCACATTAATCTAATGATTTGTGTATTTAGTTTAAATAAGTAAACTTTTAACTTTTCCATCTCAATTCTGTAGGAATTGTAAACGCGGAATGCTGCCTGATTTAGTTCAATAATCTATCTTAGCAAATTCGCTTACTAATTACACATATTTGGAACAAAACAGACGAAATTTATATATATGGCGACTCACGTGTTCCACTGTTTAATATCTGCGCACTTTTCAAATGTTGTATATAAAGATAAAAAATGTTTATCTGTGCACATGTGTTTGAATATTTGAAAGAAAAAAATGTTACTCCTTCGGGATTCTAACCAGGGATTTTTTACTCAGTGAGCCAACGCCTTACCCACTCAGCCACGATATGAATTTGCAAACCGTGGTTTGGTCGTTGTATTTACAGTGTACATACTATTTAACAAGCCAGTAGTGACGCGTGCAAGATGGCGGCTTCCAATATATTCGAAAACGGACAATCTCGTATGCTTTTTACTCGCGTAGACAGGTACGGAAACCTAAATATCTTAAAAACCGGACAAGCTCGAGAGCTGTAACAAAATCAGTTGTGTAGATCGTGAAGTGTACTTTCAAGATTTTCTCAAGATGAATTCCTTTATTCCAAAAAATTAGATTGAAAAATGATTAATGACTTGTATAAAATTATATTTTAAAACTAAGTTTGTGGTTGTAAAGGAGTTGAATAAAAAGGATGTAATATTTTGTAATATTTAGATGTACTATCTGTCAGGAATATAAATGTATGTTTTCCGCGGGCTTGCATCCTGCCCCTTGTTGCTATGAGAAAAAATGCTACACATTAACATTTTATTCACCTCGTCTTTTAATCGAAGCAAACTGTGATTTCTAGGCAACAATCTTCAACAAAATTATTCAACACTTACTACCTTATTGTTGCAATATATACAGAACGCAAGAAATCATGATTATTAGCAGAAAATAGTTGATTTGTTACAAGACAGGAGCATAGTATACCATAGATCGTTTCCGAAGAATACTGCCTAGCTCATCACCACAATTAGCAAGCCTCTGTAGTATCGTGGCTATCGTGCTCGATTCTCACGCATGTGTTGGCGACTTCAAACCCTGATGCGTACGGTTTTTTTTTAAAAAAAACGGAAATAAAATTAGTTTCGTGCGTTCGAACTTTGGCGAACACAACATTTTCTTTTTAAAATTTTAATTCAAATTACTGTATACCACACTTCGTTCCCTAGTTGAAACGAATTGGAAATTTTAAAGTATAGTTTTGGGTCGATACATCCTATTAATTCTTGATTACTTTCTAGTGGTATTATTACAAAAAAGCATTTACGTAGGATTAAATAAATTAAGAAGCTGTTAAACTTTTGGTTCTAAATGTTAGTTTATATTCCAGTATTCAGTTTCCTACATTACGTTTGTTGCCAGCTGTTGCAAGCAGTACTGTAACTGGATTAATCGGGTCAAATTACGGACCAGGTTTCTACCCTTCCTACCCGATCTAACCCGGTAACCGGATTTCGACCCAGTGACAAAATGTAAAAATCAGAGTTTTATATTATTTCCTTGTATTTGAACAGTGTTTCTTTCTGAGGTGACTGGAATCGGAGGTATTACCCCCAGAACAGGAAAAATGCGACGCCGAAAAATCAAAGATCATTAAGTTCCCGAACCGAGTCATTCCGATCAAGTGTTTGAACTGCGTCAGTCTTGGTGACCCGGCTTCATCTCTGGTCGGGAGTATTTTCTTCAATGGAGTATTTGGTAGCAACGTAATAGAGTAGCTAGTGAGTGAGTCATGAGTTTAAGCCTCTTCGAAATTATTATTTTTTCATCTACAATAAGGAAGATAAAAACTTCAAAACCATGGAGTCAAAGCGTCTATTGTATTAGAAAAAGCATTGCAATTGAGACATCGAAAGAACTTTGGAGACAAGATTCCGCTTGTCATGTAAAGCAACTTGGTTGAGAAACTTTATTGAAGACAAAGGCATATGCATTTTGTGATCAACAAAAGGTACACTTCTAGAGAAATCTTCAAGTCACAGCATACAAATCGAAAGAATTATGCTGGCAGTGCTCGAAGTGGGGTACGCGAGGGGGCACACCATTCCCTTACCGTCTTCATTTTGGATTTGGCGTACCCCTACCTTTTTATTTATGGGAGCTCATTGCCTATACTTCCCATAGGCAATCACAGCCACTAGCGTACCCCTACCTTTTCTAGCCTATTTCTGCAACCGTTCCCTTACCTATTTTGACCCAATACTGGTACTGTCTGCTGGCTTACTTTGACTTTGAACGACTATTAAACTTTAGAAGGTCTTAAGTACGATTCCCATGCTACAATTTTGAAAATTAATTTCTGATTAGGGCGCAAAATAATAAACTCTTCATAAAACTTAAGTATATTGGCTAATAACATTATAAATATATTTTGAATCGCGTGAATGGAAGGGTTATACTTCCTTTCTAAAAATGCTAATATAATTATTATATCAAAATTATGAAAAGGAACTCGTTAGAAAAGAGTAAGTTATATCTTTCGCTTTTTTAAGACGTTAGAAGAATAAACATAAAAAGGGATTTAAAAAGTTATCAAATTATTGTTGCAAATTTTTATGCAAAACTTCACCTTACTTAGAAAGAAAAGAAACTTCTGTTCGCCAGAGTTTGAACTCACAAAACAAACTTTTCTTTCTTCTTTTTTAGAAGAACATTGCCTATTAACAACAGTTTGTTTCGATTAAAAGAGGAGATGTATGAATGATAATGTGCAGCATTTTTTTTCATAGCAACAAGGGGCAGGTAGTAAGCCCGTGGAGAACATGCATTTATATTCTTGACAGATAGTACCAACCGGGTGTATAGACGCAATGTATCACACACCATATTTGCTACGCGGATTCAAACATGGCCTTGGCGAAAGACACTGGATTTCTGGCTTAAATATCTCACAAGTAAACGTTCGTTCCTAATAATCGGGTATCTAGACCTGATAGAAATGTTCTGAACGTAAACAACCAGAATAGAAGAAATATGGAATCCTAGCTGCAGACGGTAAATGGTATAGAAGTTATGAGGGTTTAAAGGAGGAACCGGTTGCAACAGTAATCCACTACAACATCTCGTAGCGTTATTACGTAACACACGTGCAGTGTAAATAAAACTTCCAAATTAGTATTTACAAGGTCGAACTGTGGATAAGTGGTTAAGGTGTTGCTTGTTGAGTGAAAGAACCCGGGTTTGAATCCCGGCGTGTTCAAGATTTTTTTCGTTTTCTTTCAAAACACCTTTCAATCTGTTCATATTATTATTGACTTTCTGGCATTTTTCGTAGATTATTTTAGATTAGTGACCATGGGTTGGGGAGGTTAGGTAGGTGAGGTTCGGTTATGTATCTTCACACTTCAGCTTCTTTCTTTCAAAATACATGTCTATATGTTCACATTTATTATTAATAATTGTTTTTGTTGCATTTTTAGTGACCACGGGTTAGCGGAAGAAGGGCTGAGTCCAATGATTGTGCAAAGCATTTGAAATATTTAGACCTACACAGAGTATCTGTATATAATAAATCGTTCGGTTGAATTAGATCGCTTTATTGCTACGGGTGTTTAAACATGAACCTTCGTCGAAAAATGCCGGAATTCGAATTGAAATTTCAGATCGGTCTTAGTGGAAAAAGCTGAACTTTAGTGTCATGTCAGCCTTGTTTGCAGTGAGATCATCACCAAAATTGCAACTTTTATTTATAAGTGATTGGTCAATACAAGCAGATTATATTGGTATATATAGCAGTGCATACGTAGTTCATATTAGTATCCTACTTTAAAGCCGAAATTTTAACTCTCATTAACAATCTCTCCTTGAACAACCCACTCGAAAACAGAAATTGTCATTTTTACCGTGATTTGAGCTTCCTGGAGACCAAACTTCAGACTTTTTTGATGGTCCATTGATATATTTTAGCTTGAAATCCGGCATTTTTCGGGAAAGGTCCATTTTGAACCCCCACAGCAAAAAAAAGGCGGTGTGATTCAATGCCACGATGTTTTGTACACAGTCATCCTATTGATAGTTAAACATCACAAAAGAATTTGGAATCTTATATGCAACCCCTTCCTCAAAACTTGGCGACCTTCGTGAAGATACCAGACTCGCATTTGCATGGTATGGGAAAGAAAATGCGCGTGTACTGGCCAAACCATTTTAAAATAAAAGTTCCAATTTCTATTGTACATTGGGCATATGGAAAGTTTTTTTGACACTAAGTTTAAGATTTTTTCATGAGGACTCATGTGAAGATATTTAACCAAGAAATCCGGTATTTTTCGCCGATGGCCATGTTTGAATCCTGTGTAGAAAAAAAAGGTATGTGATTTAAGGCCATGAGTTTTTGCGTTTAGACACTCGGTTGATAGGTCTAACTATTGCAGTCTTTACCGTGAATGGAATTTCTTCCTATCCATCTTGTGGTTCTCTAGATAATGCTCAACGACTCATACTTTCGTCATCCAAATGGAGTAATATCCTGGCATAGCATGTTTTGGCACATATTTGTCTGTCATGTTGATTGTCTAACTATTAGGTGTACGGTGAAACAATTCCCCTGGAGGAAAGAGCAGTACTGGGCTAGTATTTGTTATAATTCTAACCTCCGCTTATTACTGTATGTGACTGTGTAATGTTTTGGACTTAATAGATCTTTAGATCTGCCATTTCTCTGTGAATCTTAAATGCTAATTAATACTTTCGGGAAAGATCTCTTATAGGATCTTGTGCTACAAGATTTTTGACATGGATCTTACATGATCAGAATTTGCAATGTAGATTTCGAATACTGTATTTGTATTTAGTGAGATTCCCATCAGACTCGTACAATATGTCTTTTGATAAGATTGATTAGAGAATGATAAGATTATGTGATATTATTTAGGAGTAGGAAATGCCTACACTCACTCCATCTTTTCGAACTGGTATTGTTTGAATGCTAGCCTAACCAAGGCTAAGTTATCTACTAAAGAATTACTTCTTTATTGTCCAAGACGTTAATAGAAAAATGTAGAGTGAATCAATTTCCATTAGAAATTTCTTTCCTTTGCTCTCATTAGTATTTCCTTTATGTAAATCACAAACGCAATATCATCACTTTGATACACGTGTGATACATGAGTGCAATTACTAAATATGACTTGAATAAGCTATATCAAATAATGCAAAATGTATCACTGCAATGCAATGCAATATCAAGAAATATATAGAAAAGATGAAGTATGACAAATAAGCATTCTTTAAATACAAAGAATCGTCTTTTTGTGAAAGACTGATTTTTTAACTTTACTACAGAAGTGTGTTGGAAATGGCACTTTGTTAAATATTTATCGTATACTTGTTTTGAGCCTTTTGTTAAATTTAAAGCACACCTTTGCTGTAGCGGTTTAAAACAGTTGGCTCACGAGTGTTCGCGTGTTCGCGTGAGCCCTTTGTTAAATATTTATATTTATTCCGAGCCCTTTGCTAAGTTATTTGGAGCACAACACTGGTTTACTATATTATCTTCGACCAGCATATAATACCACTGATTTTCCGGGGTACAGGAACAATTATTATAGTCGTCAAAGGCAGACAACAATATACCTAGTGAATCACCTTCCAGAATGACTCGTTCTTGAGGGGTCGTCTCTATACATGCAGGGAACTGTTAAATGGTATTCACTGGATGCAGAGCATACACAACTTGAAACTGTTTTTCCTTTATGAAGAGTCAAAATTTCCCTTTTCAGCCTAATTCCCCCCCCCACTTTTATATGGGGGTGGGGGTGCAGACCACTTCTTGCAAAGAGGAACATGTTATTATCCTCATTCATTCATAGTTAGCTTGCTAAATATGTAAGCAATACAGAGTAACTGCTACAAAACCAATAGGGAATTCTCATCTTACGCTTGATACAAAAGAAGAGACTAATGAAATCATTTCTGATCTCAATTGGATGGAATGCATTTATGACCTTTAGGTATGTATGAATCATACCGTTTTGGTTTCAAGTTCATGTAGTGAGTTTGTGTATGAGTCATCAACCGATTATACAAGAAATTTCAATACTTGAATGTTGGAAACTTCTATTTCATGAAACTTCGGTGGATGTCTGTGACTCTATAGGATTGAAGAAAGTTTATATTGGGAACACATATCTAAAAGAAATGTGTAATAATCTCAAAGATAAGTTTGTTAATAGAAGTAAAATCCTCTGCGCCGAGGGAAATTTCCCTGCATTCGGAAACACTGAGCAAACACGTGCTTTGCAAGTAGAAGACTTCAGTAATGATACATATCTCCTATATCAGTGGTTTTCAACCGCCTGTCCGCGAAACTATTGCGCCTATCCTTGACAAATTCAATTTTTTTTTTGTCGATTTCAACAGTTCAAAATTGAGATTAATTCTTACATTTCAATTTGTAAAACAACAAGAATATTAAGATGTACTGGCATCTTTTGAACATCAAGTAAACCTCTAACTTACTGGCCTTTTCCTGGTCCTTGAAAATCTTTCCTTGTAGTTTTCCGACCAGTGAGTAAAGGTTAAATACACTGTTCTAACTAGTGTAGAGACTGCAACTACAAGGAGTTTCCGTTTACCCTATATGCAAACTAGATATTCAAGTGAACAAATACACCAAAATGTGAGGTTAGAAGTTTTAATATCCTAATAAAGTAAATTTACCCATGGCGTTACTATCAGCGCTAAATACATCAGAATGTTACATAACGTTGATTGACCTATAAGACTTATACTCGCTTCCTATGCGTATTTAAGATAATTACATGGTTCATTTACTCTTTACGATAAATCCCTATTCATACTCAAAAAGGTTATCCATTACTAAAGTTCTTTTAAAAGCTGCACAAGAGATAAAATATACTAGTCTTGGGAAGTACTAGCAGCGCCATCCACTGGAAATCTGGCGCGTTCCGGTGACAATAACACCGTCCAAACTATTGATCTTACATTTACTAATATGATGTTAAAAATAATAAACTGTAAAATACGGTAGAATTTCTTGACATTTTGAAAAATTGTTCTGAGTATTTTGTACGCAATATTCCTACTACGCAGGAAGGAAATTTATAGCTCAACAGCAACTTTACTTTTCAGGAAAGCAAGTATTATCGTAATAAAAAGATGAAAGGAACAGCTTGAACTTGCAAATTCAAAACAAGATACATGTTTTGAAAGTATTAATTTGCTTATTATATTTTTGTAAGTAATGTTTTGGACTTTCCGTTTCGTAGATGATATTTGAGAGCCAGATATAGGATTTAAGCCTACCGCATAAGCAACCCATTACACATAGAAGACAAATGGATTATCTTATGAACTAACTTTTTCTCATTTGCAAAATGAGTCAAACTGGTAATCAAATGAAAGAATCAACAGTTTTGAATATGACCACAATTGCATTTTAAAAAAAGATAATACACAAATGATTATACAACAAAACAATACTAATTTTGACAAACAAAACTTACACAATTTAAAAAGAAAAATATATCGAACTCCACAGGTATTAGGTAAAAAGGGCCAGTGTAAGAATCACCACAAAAACATGAAACTGAAATGTGTTTATTGATTTCATGCATACTTGAATCGATTATTATTAACGTTTCAATTTCTGTGGTGCATGTAAAACTCTGGAGTAAACTAGAATACCCTTTCATAAAAAAAAAAACTTTTCAAATATTTCTGCGTCAATGTCAATTATATGCCTATTGATTTAAGAAGTCAAATTATACAACACTTTGACTCTCACAGTTAAATTTGTTTTGCGATTAACGAATTTAGTTTTCATTACCTGATAATAATATAGAAAGAAATTTTCATACTCATCTTCAAGATTTGTTCTTTGCTTGCATGAAATATCAGATATCGATAAACATTAAGCAAAAGCGATACAAGAACCCTCTCCGTTCAATAATAATCAAATCGCACAATCATTTCACTAGATTAACTTAATTCCATATAAACATCACATTTTGAATACTTGTCATTAAGATCCACTTATTTCTGAAACTAAACTTGGCAACCAATTAAAGGACTATCAGAAGTTAAAGAAACAAAATATCGATAATATGGCAACATGTCAAACGCATCTGGCGCATAAAATGATTGATATCTGTAATATAGATAGGTGTTAAGGACAATTTGTTTTCATCTTTAAAACTATGACCTTCACTTCAAGTCTACCTATATCTCCGTACTTTTAAACACCTAGAGCAATTAAATTGTAATTATTTCTCACTTTTGAGGATATTTTTGAAGGTGGTTTAACAATTTTGAGAAATTAAATATTTTGTAAATCTAAAAATTGAGAAAAAGAGGAGAAAATATATCACAAATATAAATCTATTTGAAATATAATATTCTACGTTTCTGTTTTAAATTTAAAAGTAGAAGGAGTCTTGGGATAAATGTTTTTCTTCATTCTTTGAAACAAAATATATATAACCTTGCGGGTCCAAGCCTGAAAAGAAATCTGAAAGAATACTGTAAAAAAAATAATATATAAGGAAAAGAAAGAAACACAAAGCAACTTTTGAGATGAAACACTGACAATTTGTAACACGAAACTTCAACTTTGACACGAAAAGTCAATCGGTAGCAACTTGCGAAAAAAAATAAAAATAGAGACGAATAGAGGAAAAAAACCCACAGAAATTACGGAAAAAGAGAGAAGTCAATGTGAAAAAATACAAGAAAATAAAATAAGAAGCCAGCTTATAAGAGAGAAAAAGAGAAAGAGAGAGAGAGAGAGGAGAAGGAGGAGGAGGAGGAATGGGGACAAAGAGAGAAAATTTTCTTAAGTAGAAAATGTCATTGGCACGGAAGGCTTTTAAAGCATGGCTATTGATTCATTTTCAACGCTTCAATTCTTTTCTTTCATTTTTTAAAGTGCTATTTGCAATAGTAACCGCTCTGTTTTCCGAGTGCAAGTGCGATGGTTTTGTTCGTAAGTGCATGCGTATCTACATAAAAGAGAAGCAAAAAAAAATATTTCTAGAAATAATAATATTTTTAGGTAGAAGATGAGCAAATTGAAGCACATTTTGAAACGGGAAATTCTATTACATAAGTTTGAGGTGTTTTGCTCTGTTTAGATGTCAGTGAACTTTCTCTGGAAAAATATTTTCGGTCACAACAATTCTCTATAACGATGTAATGGGAACTGATCTGAAAATCGGTCGATATTATTCTTGCCTCTCGAAATAATTTCTAATCGAAGAAACGATTCTTTCATAAGAATAAAAATGGAAAATGCACAGCATTCACATTTAGAAACCTGATAATAGATCACAAAACTTTACATAAGCTTGATTATAATTTTATGGGTTGAATAGACATTTGTGATCGAAGTTCGTCACATGTGTGATCGGTAACGTTTCTCTTCGACAAGTACCCTTCGGTGGGCAAGGATGGGAATAAATTGGTCAGTGTTCCAAGTACCATCGCGCTATTTGCTGCTGAGGAGAATATAAGTGCAAAATATCGTACATGAGCGAGACTCGGAAACACGCCACTGCTCTAATTATTATTTGACGTCAGCAATGGTAACCAATAGAGTACTGATGCTATGGGGGGGCAAGTGATATGCCATTTCTAAATAAATACCACCCGACACTTGAGAGAGAGAGGCGGAAGATGCCACTTTACTGAAGAGTATCTGTACCAGTGACTTCGCTAGACCTTGAAGAACAATCCCAAACTTATTTTTTTTTACGGTTAAAAATCGAGAGAAACCATGTAAAACTCCACCCACCCCTCCCATATTTGACTTTACATCCCAAAAATGAAAATCCTTGCGGAATCCCTGGTTTGCGCACTACCTTCTGGATATCATAGGCGTCCTATCAGTCGGTTCTAAGCCCGCTCTGCGTGTTTCTTCGTATTCGTTAATGTGAAGAAAGTGTCCAAAATTACGAGGTTTGTACCCCGTCTCTCCAATGCAAATAAAAAAAATTTCAAATTGCGACTTTTGACATCTTGCGAAAACATAATAAAACAAAAATCTCTGTAATGACATTTTTCTTCATTATTTCTGGGTAAAAAATTTGACACGAGGCATCTGGAAAATAATAAGCAAAACTCATCTCAAGTAACAATGTGGAAAGCCACCATGCAAAATAAAAATCACACGAAATCCCTTAAAACAGACGAAAACTCTCGGTAGGATCAGAAATTCGCACTGCCATCTCCATAAAGAAACATAATCAATTCAACAATTTTGTAAAATAAAACGATCCTGGCATTGGGTTTTAAACAAATCAGTCTATCCATTGGAACGTGTGTTCGAACTTCGTCTTGGATATTAAAAAAAAAATACACACTGTAGACAGTCATATATATAATTGAAGAATATTCAGTCAAAATTAAGATACGTTTTCTACACATCTCGCACACATTTTTATGGATTTTGTGCCAAGAAGTGCGGGGATTAATCATGTCAGTCTAGAGGTTAGTGTACACGTTTATTGGGCACTTAGTTTTGTTAGGATTTTTTAAATAAAATACTTCTTGTATGCATTTTATTCACAATATCCCCTGATGAACTCCAGGTCATTTAATTATCTTCGTAACGTTTGTTTTCTTTATATAGTAAGGAAAGTTACAAATTTGTTATGATTTTCGTACTTTAACATAGTATCTCGCAGACTACGTACGTTGTATTCCGCTTTATGGCAAAACAGCTTATTTGTATACTATAACCAGTGTAAGTTTATTAAAAACCGTGAAAAAAATGGAAGTGTTCTAATACTGTTTAGGCCTAAAAAAGTATAAGAATTTATCAGAAGTTACCAGTAAGTAAAACTAAATTAATTTGTAAAAAATATGTTATATAGATGTAAGAGAAATAGTATTTTCTTACATCCATATATGTTTGATTAGTTATTGAAGTAAACAGCGGTCTGTAATGTCCACATTAAGTCAGCCTCCAAAGATTAAAAAAATACTGAAGACGAATTCCTGGATTTTTTTTTTCTGGAAACACCGTCAATAATCTTTTAGGCATATATTAATAAAACATTGTTTTGTTTTATCATGCACATAAAGATTAGAAAAAGTTAGATATAATTTCTTCAACGGGTTTTTCAGGGATCGATATAAGATTAGAGTTTCCATAGCGACCACTGGTAGCTCCATCTGAAGACTTATTTGGTTTCCATGGTGACAACCCAGAGCGACTGATCTTTTGTAGAACTTTTTTTTTTATATATATATAATTTTGTTCTAGAAGATATAAAGACATGCAGTCAACACGTAAAAAAAAATCACATTTAATTAAAAAAGAAAACTTTTAAGACGAAAATCTTCCTCGGTTTAATTGTATTCAAACGTAAATTTTTAAAGAAAGATTTAGAAAAATATCATGTAACATTAAATTAGTTTTTGTTTTTGAAAGCACTATTAAAATCACAACAAAATTCAGTACTCAATTAAAGAGTATTATAAATTTTAATCTTATTTATTTAAAGGACTAAACGTAAGTTTGTAAGTGGAAGTGAGAAATCATTAGTAACAAAGTTTTGTTATTTTTTCCACGAGAAACACTCTTTCTGGTTATAAAAGCTTCTTGTTTTAAAATAATTTATGTCTAACAGACACAGCCTCCGTAGTCCAGCGGTTACGGCTCGGACTCCGAATGGGCAATAAGGAAGTTTGCGAGCTTGAACCTTGTTACTCGCTATACTGACTGACAAGGGCGTCGCCAGGGAGGGGCAAGGGGGGCACTTGCCCCCCCCCTGGATTTCAGATTTTATACCAAATACTATTCTATTTTTATATATTTGATGTATGATTTTATGGTTTTCACTGCATGCATTCCATAAGAAGCTATTTGGGATTCTCCCGTTACATTTCCTCAAGCATAATTATTTCAATGTGTGTAATCACAAATACGCCAATTTATACCCACCAAACAAACAATTTGGAAACATCGAAAGTAAAAACACGAATGCTATTATTGTACTATTATGAAAGTTTTATTTCTTGTGAACGTACTCTCGTTTATAAAGTTGAAACAGTTCATCTAGAAAGTCAATGAAAAAGAAGTCTCTCTCTCTCTCGCTCACTTTCACACGCACACACATACACTTACATTTATACAAAAAAATTAAAAAGCACGAGTAAAACACTGAAATTTTGAAAAGCAACTCATCTAACATTAATGAAATGAACTATTTCATTTTCAAGCTAATTCGTTTAGCCGAGATATTTGAGATCGCTGTCCATTATATTTCATTATAATTTGTAAGTACTAGAGAGCTATGTTCTTAAAATTTTGATAATGCTATTAAATTCTGAAACATTTTGAAAAGTGTTTAAAAGGTGGGAGAGGAAGTGACGATGGGCCTTAAGACGGCATAGCCCAGGACTTTAAATTTTTCATTAATAACAAACATTTCCAAATTATGGATTACTTCATTTGATAGATGTCCTTAAGAATTATCCAACCTATTCTCTAACATGTCATTGTTGACTGGGATTTACCAATTATTGTTTACGATATTTTCTTAAAATTTGAGCCTGATTACCAAGGGCTCTCAAAGCGAATCTGAATTTGAATTTTTGAAAGGTTTTTAGATAATTCGGCTTAAGACGAAATTATGATGCTAAACAGGAAATTTAGCTAGCAAACCTTTTCTTCGATAGGAAGTTTTGCACATAAATTATCTATTAATGTTTGTTAAAATATGCTATTTCTGTAATCTTCGACATCCAACACAAGATTTGATAAACGTGCTTTTGATCACCGTTTTAAATTTGTCTGAATTATTAAAAGCTCTCTATGTCTGATAATATTATGCCATTGGGGTTTTTGTGACTTCGAATTATCTATTAGTCATTGATCACACCACCTTAATTTCTATTGTAATGAACAACGAGTTCTAACATGGCCGGCATTTGATGATCCTGACTGTTCAAAGATGTTGGATATGTTATTGTTCGGCGTTACTGTTAATTAAACATTTTGTACTGTTTTCTGAGCTCAGATTTCATTAAGTTAATTTGAAAATTATGATTTCAATTTTATTTTGTGTTTGAAATTATTTTATATCGTTCAGCAAACTATTGTCAAGTTCTCCCCTACACTGTTAAAAACGACTTTCTCAGAATTGAATAAATTTTCCTACTCAAAAAAGTCGAGTAAATTTTACTTAAAAGTGAGAAAAAATGTTCTCAAAAATTAAAATTTGAGAATGGTAATTCTCAATTACGAGCTAAGGCATACTTTTCAAATTTGAGCTGAGGAAATTATTCAAACTGTGTGTCTCTGGAAAGATAATATTACAATCCTGCGAGATAATTAAATGAAATCTGTAGACATAGTTTATTATCTGGCGAGCGTTGTAAAAGAATATCGTAAACAAGTGCAATGATCTAAACATACAACAAGAACTAAATATTCTGTCGGACAGTTCAATCTGTATCACTGCGACTGCATGTGATATTCATACGCGGGCGTGATCGCTGCAAAAACAAAACGTACTACAGGGAATTAAGTTTAAATCTTCTGCTTCCTAAAGATTTATTTTTCGTAAGATTATAAAGTGTGTTTGTAAGATTATAAAAGTGTGTGTGTTTACCTGTTGTGGTAGTAATAAACTTCTAATAAAGGTGAATGAGTTTCGTAACATATTGTCGTCTGCACTGTAAAAATATGAGACACAACGTTCATCCAAAAAATGGAGGCAGCTCAGCTGACTCCACATTTTGGATAAACCTACATTCAGCCAGTTTTCAGTAGAACGTTTTACTTTCTCTAAAATTTCAAAATATGTGTATATATTTATGACTGTTCCAACGTACTTCATTCAAGCAGAGCATTTTGTAAAGTAGAAAAGAATAAAAGCTGAAAAGAATAAAATGTAATATTCCTTTAAAATTAAAAATTAAAAAAAAAGTTGAAGTGGTCGAGTTTCGATCGAGGGTCCACAAGCACACTGGTCATATGCTCTTGCCACTTAGCTATGAAGGCAGTTGGTGTTTTAGGCTTTCCGAGTGATATATATACCTAGGGTTTTACTGCGAAAAAAGTTAATCATTAGCACGTTTTTTTATTTTACTACGAGAACTGTCTCGTGAAAAAGGGAGAAATACGTTTGCTACAGTGTAAAGATTTATACCTAATTTAATTTCTCTTTCCGCCAAACTTCATCTACAAAAGTACGTAACCTCAAAATTGCCTGTTTAGCTTACACTTCGATTAGAAAATGACCGAGTTTTAAGCGTAAAATAAGTTGAACGTTCACGGACAAATCACTTTGGCCAGTTTCAACCCATTTTCAGTTAACGTTAAGCTATTACAAAGAAAATATTTAACTTTGAAATGTAGTTAATTTTACTAATCTTTCTACTAAAAGGCTTACACTATATCCACGTTTAAGAGTAAATAAAACAAAACGCTAATTTTCTACTTTAATTTCTCCATAAAACGGAGTAACTTTCATCCATTTCGTGTTTCCGCTTTTTACAGTGTGTTGCATTTCCCGCTTGTGTCAATAGATGTACCTACTTTTAATGGTACAAAGTTGAAGTGAGTAACTGCTTTGTATTATGCTAAATTGTTGTTTTTTGTGTTGTATTATTGGCACACGATTTAAGCATGTTTAATAATGATTCGTTATGAATATTAAAGCGATTGTACAAACACAATGGAGAATTGCAAAATAACATGTTCCCAGATGGATATGTACAGCAGGAATTTAAATAATGTATGCAGGGTACAGCATGTATATTCATACCTCTTGGAGAACGTGCAAAACTCTTATACAATATTTCACAAAACGCATAAACCTCTAAACGACATTTTCTCATATAGGTCTACATATCATACAACTTTCTCGAAATGCATATCGAGAATACATACAGTACACTCCAGGTCGATTGAAGCATTGCGTCTTCATCGGCAATATCTACGCATGGTTCAAAACTATATCCGGACATACAAACAACGTTCATGTGTCAATACTACCAACCATTTCGCGGAAGAGAGAGATCCTTCAAAATTCTGTCGGTATTTCAACAGACTGATTGGGAAATGCAGTGCTCCTACATATCCAATTTTGATTGAGAACTCAGCCCAAACACTGATACAGAGTAAGCAAATATTTTCGCTGACAGCTTACAGACTATATTCACACCTGAGGTATCCGGTCCAACTACAAGACTTACACGCGACATCGAGAAAATGACCGACTTACATCGCAACCACCTAACAATCAGTGACAACCATACTCTAAACAACAACAATCCACTAACAGCTCCGATCACAGCTGAAGATATCACAGAAGTAACACATTACAAGAAAAATACCGCACCAGGATTCGATAACATAACATACAGGCATATAAAAGAGGCACCAATCATATTGCTCCAGCTACTGGCTACTATCTACAACTTCATACTTCTGACGGGATACTATCCGGTTGAATGGAAGGTATCAAAAGTACTAATGTTTCCAAAACACGGCAAAGATAAGACCGACGCCAAATCATACAGATCGATCCAACTTACCTCTACACTAAGCAAGATACTGGAACGTATTCTTGTTCGCAGGCTCCATATCCATCTTAGAAACCATGATCTGCTACGTTGCCACCAGGCTGGCTTCCGACCCAACCATAGTATTACCGATAACCTCGTGCGTCAAGCCACAACCATAACAAATCATTACAATACCAACAAACAATCCTGCTTGTTACTCTTTGACCTAGAAAATGCATTTGATCGAGTCTGGCACGTTGGCCTTATATACAAACTCTATAACTTAGAACTCCCAATAGCTTATGTAAGTCTCATTTACCACTTCCTCAAAAACCGCATGGCATACGTAAATATAAAAACAGCCTCTGACATGCAATGTTTCCAAACATAGGAGTACCACAAGGATCTGCTCTCTCACCGCTGTTATACATCCTATATGTAACTGACATGCCAACACCGTCGTATCCAGTACACACCTTCACTTTCGCACACGACACAGCCCTTCTCGCCTGCGGAAGAAACGTACAACATATCAACAGCCTACTCCAACCAGCAATGGACAAATTCCACATGTGGTGTAGAAAATGGCGCCTTACCATCAACGCACTTAAGACACAGGCACTGGTAGTACAGCAACCGGAAACACGAACAAAACTTCGCCGTCCCCAAATGCGCTCAACCTACATGTTAATAACACACCCATAAGATCAGCAGCATCTGCCAAGTACCTAGGAGTTATCTTCGATACTAAATTGATCTGGACACCACATCTCAATTAACTCAATACAACAGCCAAAAACAGACTAACACTACTGAAACGACTAGCAGGCACTTCTTGAGGACTCAAAGCCGAAACAATCATGCACATGTACAAAATGTTTCTACGATCCTGTCTCCTATACGGCAATATCACCTGGATAACAGCCGACAACCGCTTTTATAAAAGGCTCCGTATATTGGAACGACACGCACTACGTATTGCATATCGCATCAAGCTTCCGAGCCCGACTCAGCTTCTATACGATCAAATTACCTTCCGGGAAATACTGAAGCACTTGGAAAAACTTTGACTGAACTATATCATATAACACTGGACAAAAGCCCATCCCACACTTCTGGACACAATACATGTCGAAGCCCAACAAGACATAGCTCCAAGATATCACCACTCACCACTGCAGCACTTACTGGAACTGTACCGTCTAGCCAATAACGATGACCCAACACTGAATCTCGAAGTCATTAATCTATATCCACTACCAGCTCATTTCGCAGATATCTATCTAACTTACGCCAATTAAAGCATCTGTACTCTAGACAATACAAAAACATAGGCTAAGCCTTACTATATAATAATACAATCACTTAGACCATAGTATAATTAGAATAAATATATTTTCTCTCACAAATCACCACCGAAGAGGCGGCATAACCGTCTGCGGAAAACGTACGACTACTACTACTACTACTACAGCATGTATGATATATTCATACCTCTTGGAGAACATACAAAACCCTTATACCGTATTTTCCAAACCCCATAAATCTCTAAGCGACATTTCCTCCTATTGATCTGTCCAACTAACCCCCGTTTTCAGTAAAACCCTAGGAGAAATCTTTGTGAACCGTCTTCACAGTCATCTAGAACACCATAATCTCTTACCTAACCACCAAGCAGGATTCAGACTATTTTACAGCATTAATGACCAGCTCCTACGTCTTACTAACGCAATCACTAACCACTACAACACCTCATTTCCGTCATGCCTTGTCCTCTTATACCTCGAAAAAGCCTTTGAAAAAGTTTGGCACCAGACCCTTCTGTACAAACTCCAATTTTTTCAACTTCCTATCACCATCCTAAGATTCATCTCCAACCGCCTTGCATATAAGATACCAACATCAACTCTAACCTATCCCATCCAATATTCCTTCATTGTGGAGTTCCTCAAGGTTCAGCAATTTCCCCTTTAGTCTATCTACTTTTTGTTGCTGATCTACCCCCATTGCCTCCTAACATACACGTTTTCTAGTACGCGGATGATACTGCCTTTCTCGCTCTAAGCAAGAACATACAGCATATCAATCGGATAATGAATGAGACCATAGATACGTTTGCATCCTGGTGCAATAAGTGGGGTCTTACCATCAATTCACACAAAAACCCAAACCATAGTTTTCCTACCTCCCAAATGTAAATCCCGCATCCACCGTAATCCATCCCGACTCGATCTAACCGTCAAAGAGCAACCTATTCGTCCTATGAAACAAGTCACTTATTTAGGGATTAAGTTCGATCACAAACTCATCTGGCGTCCACACCTACAGACAATCATCGCGAAAGCCACCAACCGACTTAATTTACTAAAAAGATTACAACATGGGGATTAAACTCAAAGACAATTATAAATACATACAAAGCATTTTTACGTCCAGTGCTTACAAATGATTCACTTCATGGATTGCAGCATCGCCTAACCTTTATAAAAAGTTACAGATCCTTGAGCGTCACGCATTACGAATCGCTTACCGAGTGAAACTACCTAGCCCTACACAAGAACTTTACGACTGAATTTCCACACTTACTGTTTCATCTTGAAACCCTACGTCAAAGATACATAGCAAAACGACTTGAACACCAACACCCACCTCTAGACATAATACATTCACATACAAACACTGTCACACCCCTTCGACACATTGCTACACCACTGTCATTACTCTTTGCAATCTATCGGTACACAATACCCCCGGACCATCCAGAATCAGATCTCATCAGAGACTTCAGCGCACCTATCATTCACCATCACTACTCACCCACATACGTAGCACTGTAGTCATAAATACTAACAGGGCTCACATGTTAACATTAGGTCTAGAGACGCCCCTAGGCCAGAAGATAACAATGCATTCGAATATTAATCTTTCATACGTGTTGTGTTAAATGTGCACTTCATGTCCATTCCATCACATCATCATTTAAATTGATATATTCTAAATTAGAAATAGAATCACCTCCTACCTAATGAAATGATTATGAGAAAAACTCATAATAACTCATGTGAATAAGATTAACAAAATAATAAGATACCAAACACCCCTTAACCCAACAGTCATTTCCTGGCTTCCAAACTGTCCCAAATATCTTTCCCTAAATAGAGGGTATAGTCCTCTGGTGGGTGCTAGCTGGGGCTAGCAAAAAAAGTACAGCATGTACAGGAGGATATTAATACTTATCCTGTGTTCAATAAATATTTTTATCTTTGCCGCCTACGTTTATCTATAGTTAGACGTAGTCATAGAGTTATAAAATCTCCACTAGAGGCAGGGCTGGCGCCACCGTCTACGTGGGTTTTAACTCCTAGCGTGGCACAAATTGAACATTCATTTGTTTCACCGTTTGTTTGGCAAAAGACAGCGGAGCCGTCTGCTTCTACCCTGAAGCAAGTATTTTATTTAACACGCACGATCTTTTTATGGAGGAAAACAATTGAGAATTCTCATTAGAGTTCTTCTTAGTTAAGTTCAACACGTAAGATTCAAACAATTCCTAATGATATTGATCAATTTAATTTATAATTTAATGTAAAAATCACTTATACAGAATGTTCTGGATAAACATGATTCTTGTTTGAAAGATTTTTTTGTTGAATAAAACAATAAGATGTTAATACTTAAAGCCACATACCTTATTAAAAAAACATTAGAGATACATTGAACAATATTATACAGCATTAGGGATACGTCGCAAGTAACATGAATATTACCCCCACAAATTGCTGATACTGTAATTATATACAACCAACTGCTTACTTGCACAACTTTACAAAGAAAAATTATAAAATTGAAAATAGGGTAAGGGCACCAGTAGTCCGACATACACTAGTAGTCGGCAATTTTCACATAAATATCATTGAAACAAGACGTCAATGTGTATAAAAATTATGCCTAGTTTTCGAACAGTTTTAACTTGAT
>JAGDQP010021435.1:0-31743 GCA_022664845.1 Lepisma saccharinum
TTGTATCACTAATTTTTTCTATTATTGCACAGTTCCATATTTTGTATCACTTTACTGTAATTGCAAATATAAATGTTTTGAAAGAACACTTGAGTGTCAGCACAAACCACTATTGTTCAATATTTTTGTACTACTCACATAATTTTGTATATGTTGAATATGCACAATAAAGTTTCTTATTCAGTCAACCTTGTGTTTGTTTTATTTCGAATTCCTTAACGATTGCAAATAAAATATCCACCATTCCAGTTCCTATTCAGCCACAAAAGTATACAAAGTTCCTTCAAGTCGTTGTTCTTTGATGCTATTATTTTTATATATGCGTTCAAAAACTTTTCAATTGTAATCTGGAAGAATTTGTATAAATGTTTCGTAAATTTCATTATGGGTAGTTAAGTCAGCTTCTTTCAATAATTCGTGGTTCAGGTTACCATAGTCATCTTCTTTAGTTTTTGTAGCAGTAAAATAAAGGCAGTGTAAACATGATCGTAGAAAACTAGGGTCCATTCTCTTATACTGCTGAAAATACAAACAGGACTAACTTCCAAAGTGGAACAATTGCACATAACCATCGCTGGAGGTTTCAACAACAACTAGGTTCGACTACAATCATTTTATATCTTTAGAGGATTTGTTTACCAATCACAATGTCTCATTTCAGTTGTGTTATTTATGCATTCAATAAAAAACAAAGCAAAGATAAATGTTTTAAAACACATTTGCACAGTCAAATATCATAAATATTCCATGAGTAACGTATTTATTTAATTTGCGTTGACAGCAATATCCATTCTTAGATGGCTTCAACAAATATTTTATCTAGTACAAACAATGGCTACTTTTAAAACTGCTATAATTTGTTAATCTATTAATCATAACATACCTACATATAACATTTCAAATCTTTCGCTTAATTGATATAATAAAGGTTTTTAGAAGCCCATATTTCTTTAAAGATGGCGAGATTTAAAAAATGTTACATTTTCGTAATCTACTCGTTAAAATACAACTTTATACCAAATTTCAGGTTTCTACCTTACACAATGTGAAAAATGATTTTTTCGTCCGCCATCTTTGTTTAAAAATGGCGAATTTTGAAAAAGTCTTATATGTTTGTAATTACTTTCTACTAATGTATGTTTCTACTAAGTTTTCTGTTTAATTCGTACCCGTTTATACTGTATATTCTTTCAAAAAATCATTTCGGCGGCCATATTTATTTAAAGATGACAACTTTTAAAAATGTACTTATATGTTTGTACTGATCAACGTTTCTACCAAGTTTCGTGTTTCTAGTCCAACTCGTTTAGGCTGCGTATTCTATGAAAAAAAACAATTCGGCGGCCATATTTGTTTATTGATGGCAACCTATGAAGACTTTTCTTATGTTTTTCAATCTAATGATGGCAATACGTCTTCATGTAAAATTTCAGTTCTTTAGCTCAAACGATACAAAATAATTTTTATGCCCGCCATATTAGTTATAAAATAACGACGTTTTCAAAACGCATCAAAGGTAAAACTAAAATAAGCGTGTCTCCTAGCTTAACAAATCAGTGCATGCTTTACTCAAGTTCCGTCAAGGAGTTTACGTACGAGATGTATGTCCAAAACATAATTATGCTATGGGGCCGCGTTCCGGCGTGAGAATTATTCCTGAAACTAAGAACTAAAGTATTTATACTTCTTTTCACATACGTATTTATCAGTCAGCATTAGTGAAATGATTCAATAACAGTCTAAGTATAATTCTCTGTAATTGTCACAAGTGTACCACAACAACATTAAGGTTAAACTTTAAGAAATGGATTTACCACAACACCAAAAATCGAAGGGTTTGAGTAGGTTAAACTTTAAAACAAAGAACTACCACAACAGGAGCAAGTCTAACAGTTCGAATGGATTAAACTCTAAGCAATTGATCTCATTCAACAGAAAGGAACGTAACTGTTGGAATAAGTTTAACTTTAAAACAAGCATCTACCACAACACAAGCAAATCTTAGAGCTGGGGAGGTTAAAGTTTATGGAATGGATCTGTCACAACACAAGGAAATCTAAAAGTTGGAGTATGTTAAACTTTGAGAAATGGATCTGCCATAATGGAACAAAATCTAATTTTTGGATTACGTTGAACCTTAAAACATGGATCTGCGACAACACAGAAATCTAAATTTTGAAGTAGATTAAACTGTAGGTGAAGAATCTTTCAGAACACAACGAAATCTCCGTCAATTCTTTTATTACAGGAGAAGCCAGCAAAACAATTATATTAATTTCAGTTAGGTAATTCTCAATCAAAAATAATCATTTCATATTCTGTTTTAAATTATTCTTTATGATTTTTTAATCTTCTCCCCCTTCTTTCCCTTTTAGAAGAAAATGAACTTGGTGCCTGAAGCCATCCGGTATAGAAAAGTGTGTACAACCAAGATGGGAGGAGTGAATTGAATCTTTTACTTAATTTTTATGTTCTCTGAGTGTTTTCATCAACTGAGGAGGCAAAAGGGAAAAGATTTAATTAGTGGTATGAAAATGTGCCTGCAGCGTAGGGGCGTGGATTCGTAATACAAAAATGCCGAGACGGTTAGAGTTTGACGGTGACATTGATTCATTGGGGGGTGTATTCGTACCAAATTTTTGTGTACTCTGTGTGTTTTCATCAACGGTGGAGGGGAAAGGGGTTAATATATTTAGTTGTATGCGTTCTTTATTCAATCTATTTATGCGTGCCGGCGGGCATTCAGTATTAAATTTGACCTTTTCCCTACTGTGTCCCCCTGTAGTGGTGTTTAACAGTAGCTTTTAACCAAAAGAAGGGCAAAAATAAATAAAAATAAATTTAATAGGACAAGAATAACTTGATTCGGTCTGTTTCACGTTGTTTTTCTTTTTTTACTTACGTTGTTAAAACAACTAGAAACAAGAACAAGAAAATAATTAAAGTTTTAGTTTTCCTTATTGTGTATATGTATTTATACACATATTAACAAGAAATAAAATGGTTGTATCTGTGTATAGGGATGGTTCTCTGCGCAAGCTGTTGGGACTTCGATGCTGGGTGTGAATAGCAGTAAGCTGTAATTTATGCTAATAAAAACGTAAAAGCTGTTTTATATCTATACTTACATTATATATTATGTATATAGAGGTTAAACAAAAGAAAATCATCTTTTACAGTAATATATACGGATCTGATTATAATTAAAGAAACATTTAAGATATTAATGCAATACAGTACGTAATTTCACTTTTCTGATAGGTAAACAAGTGTACAAGAAGCATACGATGCTACCTAAAAGTGTATATTTCAGTAATAATTTCAAATACATTATATTCTTCACTTCAAATAGGTGTGTTCGGTTCTCTGGTATTTTGGGTGCTCGGTTCGATTTTAGCTTGTGCCGTGTAAGCTTTCTTATACACAAACACCATTTGCATGGGAATTGCCAAGCAATAGCCAGCTTCCTTCCAATTTCTTCATTCCACCAATTCAGCCATCATGATCCCTACAGCCTGAGTCTGAGATTCCAAAAGGTCTTAAATAAACAATATTTCGCTAGCAAGTGATAATCAAATTTTTAGCGATCCTATTTTTAAGTGAACTATACGATTTGTTTTAGTTTATAGATCGAGCACAGTATACATAAATCAAATAGAGGCAAATATTATACACAAAATAGACAGAAACATGCTAACCAAGTTCCTACACTGCCATCGCCAAGTTTTATTTCTATTCAATAAAATAATAAAGACGGACTGTATAGCCGTGAATGTGCAATAATCAATCCAATCTGTGCGTACAACTAAATTTAAAATCCAAAAATATTTAATTAACAAACTCACCTAATTTCACAACTGATCGTTCTAACTGATGACCTCCAATGAATCGATCAATAATTATCTGGAAAATAAAAATTATAATGTTAGTATCTACATAGTAGTCTTATTTCAAAGTAATAAAAGAACATTATTTTCGAAATTAAAACCTTGTAATCTACTAAGAGATTCAATAAAATAAGAGGGAATTCAGTGCGTATTTTTAGTTTTGGGGCTTTCCATAAATTAATACGTTTTAACCATAACACAGCCTTGTCCTAATGAAACTGAGAAATATTTTAAAAATTAAGGTGGTCACTTCAATGTATTCCCTTTCTCTTGAAAACAGCAAGCATTCCGAATGATTTAGTAACAAGTGTATAAGAAATAGACAAGAAGTATATTTCCCTATTTCTCTTAACATTACCATTTGTAACTATAAATTCTTGATTTTCCGGTCTTGTCCACAGACCTCGGCCGAAATTTTAAATTTCAGGACTACAATATGGAGTCTTTAACATGTAATAAATGACTATATATTAATCTTCCACAATACTCTAACTCAAATCTTATTAGATCTAGTCTAATGCCAATCAAATTTCAAAAAGCCTAAATCAACCACAGCTCATTTCATAGCATAAATTAAACATATGTGTACCCTGCTCAAGTTATATTTAATTCCAAATAATTTCTGTGTATAACTGGTGAAAAGCACAAGTTGCAACAATGCCTGGTTCGGTTTCAGGGACATTTTAAAAGGACTTTGAATCCGAACATTATGATGCAATTCACGAACCAGGCATTGTTGGTGGTAATCAATAAAATTGATGGCAATCAAACGGTCCAAACTGGTCTCTGAAAATTTTGTCAAATTTCTACTTTCACCTATCTATTATAATCAAATTGACTATCAAACTGTGCTTCGCAATTATCAGACAGGTTCAGAAGGTAAAATGAATAGACATAATTATAGCTGAAAATATACATTCTTCCCCATTCACATAAGATATATTTAGTTTCCAAGCAGCGCAAACAAAAATACCCAGGTCCTTAAAATGTTAACAAAAGTACTGGTAAATCAATATTAGTTCACCTAGACCTTGAGTTCAAAAGCTGCATTTCTGTAGAACATCCATCACCATCCTATTTTTTAATAATTTAGCAAGCATTCTCCAAGTCGGTTTTAAGAAACTGAATGCATGGAAGTTCTGAGTTCAATCCCCGACGCTGACTTCAAATTTAACTAAAGAGTTTAACTTTACAATAAGATATAATCTAAATTATTACATCAGAAATTGCATAATAATCATTTCCCCTACCTTATTCAGGCTTCAGTTCTACATGCCACAATCAAAATATTAACAGATTAAAAGGTCCATTGACTCAAATGTGCTGGGTTCGACACCTGCAGGCTATCATTTCCGATAAACATAAACGATATTAATCGTAACATTAAAAATTAAAATGAAAGAGGGAATCCCAAAATCCAATTCCCAGTTGAAACAAATATTTCAGGATTTCAAAAATAACTATAATATAACAAAATCGAAAGTTGCGAATTCAAGATCTAATAAAATATAGAAAACGATTAGAAAATTAATAAGATTACTTACTTCTTCCCTAGTAATATAACCGTAGATTCAATTTGCAGAGCACAGTACAAAATTGCACAAGAATAATTTGTCTACACAGTTCCAAGATGAAGCTAAATAAAGAATAATTTCACAGGTCTTAGTTGCAAATAATTATACTAGTCTTCCATCTCAATTTAAAATTGTTCGGGACCCGCCACGCCGTCTTCAGGCAACGGTATTGCTGAAAGGTTCAAATAGCTCTTTTCTTCTTCAAAGTAATACACCTATCTCCATTCTTTTATTTCTTCTTCAAGTGATCCGCCAAAAATCATTCTCTTGTAAATAGCACCATAAATCTAAGATTCTCATGGAATTTAATGGAATGGTCATGAGATCATTCCTTCTACTTCCCTTCACCGATAATTACTTCTGTTTCTGACCTGACTTGTAATAAACCGCATATCTATATTTTTCATTTTAGAATTATCTGTCGCAGAAGTAACAAGAAATAGTTTTAAAGAAAAAATAATTTAAGGTTTAACAATCAAAATACCATAAGATGGACACGTTAGTAATAAAATCTTCTCTTCTCTGAGAACCTAAATCGCCTTAGACAAGTATATATTTGAGGATCCGTTATAAAGATTAAAAGCAAAATACCAAAATATCGTATTAGCTAGTCGTACCGACAATGTAACCTATAAATCTATTTTCAATGTTTTGTCATAATGATTCTCCTAATTTATTGTGCTATTCAATACAAGTCCTTCTCAAAAACAAGTGCTTTCAATGAAAATGGTCAGATCTCGCTTCAAAGAAAAATGAAAGCGTTCTTTCTCGTCGCCAATATGTTTTATTCCATGGGGGCTAAAAGGTTTTCAGCACAACGGTTCTTTCACCAGTGTCTGTGATCTATAGGCATCTGCATCACAGAGAATTTTCCAGAAATTCCCTCGAGCACCTAGGTGGAAGTCAACGAAAATTCTATTCGCTACAAAAAATAAGACGCAAAACCTTAGCCAATTGTAAAGTCTCAAGCATTAGTTAAAGAAGCATTCCCATTGGTTAACAACGTATTTTGTAAGGCCTGCCAGTCTTAGAGAAACAGCGATCTACTAAGTGTCTTTTAGTTGTCCAAAGTTACAGTGTGCATAATATAGCCGTGTTTAACTTAAATGATGAATGTCTGACTATTTGTTAATAAAAATTGTTGTCTGATACACTATAAAAATAACAATAAAAATAAAAATGTAATAATAAATATAAGGCACCACGACGCGTTCTGTGGACTCGCGACCAATGCGGGACCGTATCATCGGTTGCGGGTAAATGACGGCGGATGGCACAAGGCGCTAGCAATGCGTGGTCGCTTATAAAATCGCACTAAATATTAAAAACTATTTTTAAAAATTCAAATCAATAATGAAGTTCATATCTCCTCCACTACTACATATACAACTTTCTAAGCTCTACAATACCTCCCCTTACACCTCTACTTTACCTCATACGAACTACTGCCTGCTACATCCAATGGCTATGCCTACAAACCAGTTTAAAACGCGGCCACCATTTTAGGTTTAAAACGTGCACCTTTTCTACTAAGCTGGCATCTGAATAATGACACTAAAATTATTAATTTAAATTGTGCACAAGAAGTTTAACTTAATCTAACCCGAACGTAAAAATAAGGTTATAGTAAACTATGCATTTTTCAAAAAGTGTTGGTATTAAATCAGTAAATGCAATTATTTAAAGGTTGAAACTATTTAATACTGGCGAAATAAATGTACTAATACTGTAATTATCTTAGTTGATAACATAATAATTAGTCATGCATGAACAACGAATATCAGTGTTGGAAGCTGAAATACTATAGGGAAGTAGTAAAGATTTCACTTATATTTACTCACCATTCGACTATATACATTGCCTTTTTTTCTCGTAGGTTAGGAATCTTAGGATGAGCACTGCCTCTAAATTTAAGTGACATTTCTTTTCATTTTTATTCTTTGACCTGACACGGGAGCGGAAAATTGAATTTAATACGATAATAAACTAGTGGTGTACAATCGTTAATCTCACATGTCAATAACTTGAAAAAAATTTATGATTTTGATACTTGATTAAGAACTTTTCATTAACATGTGGAGAGTATAAGTACTTATGTAACTTTATCTCTGATCTCTCTCTATTTAAATTTATTATTTTCTTTGATTTTTATAGCCTTTCGACAGAAAACTACAAATCATTTATCAGAGTCAAGAAAAAAAGAATCAAAATGACAAGAAGAATCAAAATGACAAAAGGAAGAAACAGAGTAATGCACCACGAACAAAAAAAACAAGCTTGGAAAAGGTAAGAGACAAAGCTCCAACTCCATTTCCTTCACCTTGGTTACAAAGAAATGCAATCCAATTGGAGGAGGATGAAATTGAAGAAAAAGAGAGCAAAGAAAATGTAGGAAATTTGTTAGTTTGTGATGAGAAAATCAGGAAGAACTCCAAACTTCTAGAATCGGAGAATGATATTGATAATCAAAATGATATGTTGGAAATGCAGCATGAAGAGGATAGTTTCGAAGTTCAAGGGATCGATCGAGAGAGAACTTTTGTAAACAAAGTTGAAGTGAAACATGATAGTGTTGATATGCAAAATAGATTGTCGAGAGTGAGTATCTCCTCCCGCGAAGAATCAGAAGTATGATAAATTCTAAGGAAGATACCTACATTGTAATCATGTTTCTGTATCAATTAAAAATATCACGAGTGTTATCCCCAATTTTGTTTGTTAAATTGACAAAATCCCATTTGTGCTTATACATTTCTTGCAAATATATGTGAATATTTATTGAAGGTTAGCGTACATGGATATTGAAATGAGAATAACAACAACCTAAATAGTTCAACAATATGAACAAAAGTAATAAAGTTAATGTGCACATTCTTGCAATATTACAGAATTTTTCACAGTTTTATTCGAAACAAGGAAACCTGGAACTGAAACTTAAATACAGGAAGATTTACATAGGGGAAAAGCATCAATTATATACAATCATATTTTAGAGTACCGTGGGTACAGTTTCCAGGAAAGTTGCATTTAGTAAAATACAAATTTGTAGTGACATAATGTATTGATGTTCCTCATGCTGAGTGAGTTCCTACAATTGATAGAATTTACCGTATATTGTATTATATATAATAAATAAACATTTTGTATTAGACTCTTCCTTTATTTTTATTTTGTATTTTAAGGATTGTTGAAGCCATATGCTGAGAAACGATATATGTGTGAAGAAATTGTACAACTTTAGAAAATAACAAGAAACATGATAACAGATGTATAGGATAGGAAAAAATATCGTATAAGAGGAAAAAATATATTTCAAAATGCTATAAAAGAAATAAACAAATTAACATGTGACTTGTAGAAAATATATAAAGCAATTTCCAAATTATATCTTTGGTCAAAATAGCTATTAAAATCTATTCCGAAACTAGAACCTAAGCCTATTGTTTGAGAACGTTTATCTTGAAGGTCGTTACAGAAAAATTCAAACACGTATGAGTGAGAGGTGATTTCTATAAGGAGTATAAAGAAGTGGGTAATAGAGTTTACAATTCTTTTTTAAAATTATAAATCAACACTAGGACAATTCGCCTGCCAGTGCGATATCTCACAAAACTAGCACAATATGTCAAAGGATTCTTATTTAATCCTCCAGCTTGTTTTATCATATCACGCACCTCTTGCTCTGTCATTTTAACACCTTAGAGTAGGAGTGTTATTTGCCTTTGGCTATGGCTTCCTGTATTGAGGCGGCAATATCTCTTCGAACTGCCATGCTTATTCTTTGAATTAGGAAGGTGCTTAGTCTATCATCACCAGATAATTGTGTGATGCGCTTACCTATTTCCTTTATAAAGTTTATGTCTTCTTTTTCCCATAAACCACTGGATTCGATAACAATGGTTACAAAGTGATACTTCTCTATAAGATTACTGTATTTTCTCCTTTCTTCAGTTTCTTTTCGACTGGCTATGTTTCGGCCTGGATTGATGAAAAAAGGGGGTTTGGAAGGAGCGAAAGTATCTGAGCATGTGAAATCCCAAATTAACGCTTTGCCTGTTTTCCAAGGCAACAAGGTCATCCAATCTGATTTTTACCATCTGTTCTGCTACATCCAATTGGTTCTCTTATTGCAAGTATGCAAGCTGAGATTAGTGCTCTCATTATAATGTCATTATCATTTGAATGCCGAGGTGATTACCTGCGCTTTTGGAACAAGAAAGACCATGTAACCCTTTTTATTTACTTCACACTTACAAGCCTGACATCTGTGACTTTCACATATATATGCACCCAGGCGAATCGCAACTGCTATTCGGAAACATTCGTTACTAAGGCGAAGGCCGAGAGTGGGCGAAGGTAGAGCTTTGAGCCATGCACCTGCTTCTAAGCAAGAAGTGGCGATTAGTCTGTATTTGTCTTCAGTAGACTGAAGTAAAAAAAAAAGAAATGTGTGATTTGATAATGGGTTCATCCCATGTGAATTGCTTTGATCTAGTATTGAGTTCGGGTAAACCTGAACCCACTAATAATGACCAAGTTGTAGAACAAACCTCAATCGCAGAATTCCCATGAGAACTAATATCACTTTGGAGAAGTGATTCTATTAGGCATCGGGAACCGTAGAATGACACCAAGAAGGCGGGAATATCCAAATCTAAGGCTCGTTGGATGCCTAATCCTCCAAAACTGATTGAGAGAGAAGGCTCAATCCATGTGTTATCAGGAAGGAAACAATTGAGGATGGATTCTAATCCAGATTTAATAGTGTTACCTTAATGTTCGAGTAGATCTTCTTCCCTCCACGAAGGTGAACAGCGCAGAAAATATACTTGGTATGGTAAATGAGGTTCTTAATAAATAAAAAGCTGAAGTTCCTTTAAACGCGTCTTCCCGTACCTGGTCTTTACTAAATGTAAGTGAAAGAAAATGCATTCTGTGTTCTACGTATTAAAGACTGTCTACTTCTAAAGTTTTTCCTTTACACACACACACACACACACAATTAAATTAATAACAAATATAAGATAATTGGCAGCCTAATACCAGAGACAATAAGATAATAATGGCAGCAAGAAGCTCTCCCACAAAATCTCCTGGGTTTAATTTTAAAATTGAAACTTACAGGGACTTTAGCCTCTACTTTAACTGGATATTATCAATTTGAAACCAACCGTTAAAGTATAAAAAGTTAGAGCTGTGATTCTACCGACAATATCCGGTCATTTGATAGCAATTTAGGCACCAAGCATTCATTTTTATAAAACTGCTTGGCGACATTGGCAACTGGAGGGCTTAAGTGCGGAAAAATCCGCAGTACTTTTCTATTTTATTAAATAAAGTTTATACCAAGTTTCGTGCTGTTATGTCTAACGGATTGGAAATAATTTTAAAAAATTGAATTTAGAAACAATCGGTTAGCAACACTGACTCACTGCATCAATCAAATTTGCTCCGGCGGCTCATAGGTCATAGCTAGTCCAACCAATACCTTTCCAACGTCATCTTAGCCACGTCTCTACATGCACTTAGTCCGGCAGAAGTAGGTCAGGGCCGAGATTTGTCGTCTATAGATTTTTTTTTCATTTTTGTGTTAATGAAGTGACATTTAACAGAAAATTAACGGGTGAGTCGAGTTCACCCTTGAGCATTTTCTTCCACAGCGACATTTCGTTTTTTTCGTTTTCTTTTTGATACTGTTCTCAAATGTATAGTTATGTATTTACTGAAACAATAATTCCTGTTTCGGATGTACTAAATTTGTTTCTTCTTGTTTTAGAGAAGATGAATAATTGAGAAGACGACAACGAAAATAAAAACAATGGAAGATAAATGTTTGTTTAATCGGATATTCGGTTGTGACGAGAAGAGGAATAATTAATTACAAGTGGACTGCGCAGGATTCAAAGCATTATTAGTTGTAGTAAAATGTACAATGACGATTTGCACATTAACCTTGAAGAAAAACTATTTGACGTAACAGTGAAGTGTCATAAAAGTTGTGTGTCAACATATACATCATCATCCTAACTAGCCAGACACCGAAAGTGGCATTCTCAGGAATCATCAATAGCGGTTTCTCCCAAAAGGACAAGAAGTAAATTACGAAAACCATTTTCATTCCTGGAACACTGATTATTTTGTTCAGAGGAGTGTTGTGACAGATCCAAAACATCCCTCACGTTGGCGGGGAATGATACAGGGAATGCAGGGAAACAGATGCCTCAGACAAAAGAAAATCGTTTAAGGACTGCATTCTTGAAGTATGTGATATAAGAAAAAATGAATCGGTAAATTACGTGTGGTTGGTGTTCTCAGTGACCTGCATGCTGCGGATGCAAGGTAGCACGTAGACTGTAAAGCAAATTTCATGTCACCAAAGTCTGTATGAAGTGCATCGCGACCCAAAATATCAGAAAATATTTACAATTCTGCGTTAGAATTTGTAATAAATTATATGCGAAGCAATATATATATCAGGAATTTGGAATAGTATTCAGTTACACCGATAACCGATTATATCAGCAAAATGGTGGGAAATAATAGTCTCGGAAACATTTAATTGAGAAACTATCAAGTAGGTTCGGTTCAGATATTCTCGTTCTTAACTCACCGGGCATAGCAGGTGTTGTATTATTCCGTGGTACTGCAGTAAAGGTTCTTAAAATTGTGGACCAGGATGAGGACGATCTCGGCAATTTTGATAGCATCTATTGTAACATGCGTGATGAAAAGCTACCCTATGAAAAGCTTTAGGTATACTCCTTCGAGACTCAAAGTTACTAATACAGTCGATGAACAAATTAGGAGTTACATGCTCGTACGATGAGGTCTTCAGATTCAAGAAATCTGCTGCAAGCACAACAGTGGAAGAGATGACTGATTCAGGCATGTTTTATTTATCTACCGATTTAGTGCAAGTTGTTGTGGATGATTTTGACGCAGATATATCATCACAGAACGGAAGACGAACCACCCATTCACTGGCAATACTGCTGACCCAAGCAGAGAATTATAAAAACGATGTACCCAGATTGAAAACTTCCAAGCGCATAAAAAAGGAGGAAATGTCTAAAGTAAGCTCATACCATGTTCCAATTCATAGATACGATGGTCCAAAGAATACCAGAATACCTCCGAGAGATGCACTTGAATCTGAGTTTCTTTGAAAGTTCTGTGACAGAATATACTAACTTGTCGAAGAGCTTCAGAACTCATCTTCAGCTTCCTCTAAAATGTTAGAAGCAACCAAAATTGCCCTGAGTGCAATGGATATAACACTGTTTTCTGCTGTGAAAATAACGAAGTTGTTAAAAATAAAACAATAGCAATATATCTCCCTCTCATCGACATGACACTATCTGATCCAGACAATATTTTCACGGCAATAATTCTCAGACAAGAACTCTCTATGAAAACTGGCCAGGATTTTGTAGTATTCACGTGCTACCTACAGCTCTACCGTGTTGCAGTAAATGTGAAATGGGTACTAAGTACAAAAATCCACAAAATACTCGGGCCCTGTGTCTACTCGCTGAAGAATTACTTAGAAAAGCACTTTCAGAGTGTCAGGAGATAACACACAAAAATTGTATTCTTCAAATCTTATTTAAGTAACCGTAGACAATCCGTTCTATATAAAGAATATAAAACCAATTGCTTTTATGTCGGTTCCGGTGTTCCTCAGGGATCTAATCTTGGTCCTCTTCTGCTTTTATTAATGACTTACCACACTATATTCAATATACTCGTAAGCTGTTGTTTGCAGACGGCTTAAAAATATTTGTTAATGTAAAGTCCTTGGATTACTGTCTACTGCTTCAACAAGATTTGTCCAGTACACTGAAGTGGTGTTCTAGGAATAGACTTAAAATAAATATTTGTAAGTACAAAGCCATGACCTATAGCAGACGGGAAAAACTTAAGATTTCACTTACTTGATCAATGGAATAAGCTTAAAAAAATTGGATACAATTAAAGATTTAGGTATTACATTCGATAATAAACTAACCTTTTCGCCCCATGTGGTAAATATAACTAATGAAGCATGTAGAAACCTAGGATTTCTTGTTAGAGCAACCAAAGAATTTGCAAATGATAGCACTTTGAAAACTCTTTGCTATTACTATGTTAGGTCCAAACTTGAATATGCCTCACTTATATGGAATACCTCTATGAAAGCAAGTTGTCAGAAGATCGAACACGTACAAAGCAAGTTTTTACGTTTTCACACATACAAACTTTTCGGCTTGTACCCGAAATACGAATCTTACAACAATTTAATTGATAACTTTACACTTCAGAAACTTGAACAGAGACGAACATTAAACGACTTACTTTTCTTGTACAGACTTTTGCACAATAAAATAGACTGTATCAAATCAATTGCAAAAATAATTATAAAGGTTCCGTCCCTCAGAACGCGCGAGGGAAATATTTGCCTATTCTATTGCAGAAAAGGTAGTACAAGTGTATTAAGTGTGTCATCTACATGGAGAACTAGTGCTACTTATAATGTAGTAGGTAAGAATTGTACAAATTTGGATATATTTGGAAACTCGGAAGAATTTTACAAAAAATTAATACGGAATATATTGTAAAAAAACCTCTTTGGACAAGAAAAAGAAAAATGGTATAGATGTTTTCTTATTTGTGTCATTAAATGTAATAATTATTGTAGACGCTATAAATAGGCATTAAGACCTGTTGTGTCGATTAAATAAATAAATTTCCAGAAATCTTTTCCTTTTCCAGACTGGAGAGCATCTTCGTGTTGCTGTACACCGGTCCTCTTACTTCTACCATCCCCCCCGGTACAGTCCCTGTTTGGCACAGTCCCTGTCTTTAAAATTATTGTTTTCCTGTACAGATTTTTTTTCTCTCCCTCTCTTCTGCCTGTTTTTCTTCTCATAACGGGAGTGCCTCTGGTGGGCTGGCCTTTGTGGTTTCTGTGCCGGACCCTTTGTTGAGTCCAGAACGGAGGACTAAAGTATTACGTCAGATCCAGCAGGTCGCCAGGGTAACCCACCATATTACAGTATAAACAAAGGGGTGTTTAGCAGTAGGTTTGTAGTGTTCGATATTTAACAATTCGTTATGGTTTTATGCTTTGTGCTAGATTGTCACAAAGAGACACGTGCTGCTTGTTTCTGCTTCCAAAGGACTGGAAGTAGAAAAGGAAGTGGAATTAACCAATTATGTAAGTAAACAAATTTCTCGCAATTATGACTACGTTGATATTGATGAGGAGGATAATTCCTCGTTGATTGCTGATTTAAAACACGTTATAATTATATCTAAGAAGCTTAAACTGAAGATGCTAATTCAGTTATACTTAGGACGCACAATCAAAAAGATAAATACGAGTGCTAAAACGATACCCTTGTACCCTATGTACAACTGCGCAAATTGATATTCTAGGTAAAGCATACAAGGTATAGCATAAATCAACATTTCGAAAGTTAATAGTACCTTTGAATGTGTTTCAAATAATAAATTACCGGGACAAAAATTAGCTACTCACCTCAACTTATTATGTTTATGTTCTTGCACTTTCCCTCATATGTGCATCAAATCTCGGTCATATGTAAGCAAAAGTACATGTTTGGACTCCACAGCATTTTTTTACTCTTTCAATTAGTTTCCATTCGTCACCGAAATAATAAACAGTTCGAAAAATATTAATAGCCATTCCTTCCACAACTGATTTTCTACATTTCTGCTATCAAATTTATAGTTTGTTTAGACTTGGCCTCCGCCGTTGCTATGGTAACGAACCGGATGTGGCGTCAAGACTTTAGTTCTCTATTGGTCTTCCTCGAAACTACTTCTCTCTGTCTTCCTGGCTCTGCTCCAAATCATGATGTTGTTGGCGGCCGCGGTGTACATTCTTTCCCCTACTTCTTTTACCAAAAGGAAAAATCTTTGTCTGGCCTTCAAATGACAACCCCCTGCTGACAATCGGATAGATATTCCGGCCTTTCCCAGGAATTCAGTCCCGAGTACAAGACAATGCTTGAGGTTTTTAACCTTATATAATCTGACTACTTTTCTTCCCATGCAAATACAAGTTTACATCCATGGCACCTTATATTTTTGACATCCCTTTAGCGGTGTATATTGTTTCTTCACGCTGAAATCTTACTACCCTCTCTTGTAACTGTTTACCGAAGTACTCGCTTACAAGGTAGGAATCGTATCCACTGTCAACTAACCCAAGCTTTCTCCAGCCGCGCTCCGCGATTTCAACAAAGTGAAATTTCCCTATAGAATTTTTCTTTCCTCTTTCAAATTTCAAGCTACGAGAAACCCTGGAAGGTTCCTTTCCTTTATTCTTTGGATTGTTTCTGCATTCTTTATATCCATGTTCTTGACAATCGCACGCGTAAAAGAGACCTTTTCTTTCAGGGGGCATTCTGGGTTTCTCTCACCCACCTGTCTCTTTATCCTTTACCATTACCCTGCTAAAAGGAGCTGGATCCAAAGATTTCTCCGTTAGGTTCATCGGTTGGCTACTCCTGGGAGTGACTGCTGCCAGCTGATGTGGGTTACATGGCTTTCCTTCGCACCTACCTGCGTTCTTCTCGTAAAGGAAATCGTTTGATAAGTAGCTCTGCACTTTAGCTGCTCTTTCTTCTAAAGCTTTATACGAATCAATTTCCTGGGATGCTAAGTACTGTCTATACTATGGATGGGCTTTACTCAACACAAAACCTACTTGGTGCGATTCGTTTGGTGGCGAATCGAAACGTAAATATAATTCCCTCATTCTCCTAGCAAACCGAGATAATAGCTCATCTCGAGACTGGTAGGCTCTCAGGATCTGTTATTCGATTTCTAGTGTAAAATTAACCGAGTAGAACTCGGCGAGAAATGAACTTTTGAAATCTGCTCAACTCTGGTATGGTTGAGAGTGCTTTCAACAAAGTTCGCTGTTTTCCTTAGCGATCGTGGTAAGACAAATTTTAACAAATCAGCCTCGCTGATTTGTCTTTCATCATGAAATTCCGCTATTTCATCGAGATATTCATACGGGCTGATTTCATTCCCTTCACCAGAAAATATTGGTAATTGCATTTTGAAAGCTTCCATTGTCTTTTCTGCATTTGATTTAGGCTGCATGTCCGGTTGCCTAACTTCTGGCTCACGTAGGCCTCACCCCGCAACCCACAATACTTGCTCCAAATGCTCGAACTTGCTTTATCTTCAATCTGGAGCGCAACTGGAAAGAAATATGCTGATACTAATAACTTAATTTTGCTTGGAATTTGTTACTTAATCAATATATAAATTACCTAACAGAATAGTGAATATCCTACCTAGAAAATTATTACTTTACTTTACTGATACCAGGGAACACTTGAAATAAACACGATAACCCATTTCATGATAGAATATACGTATATTGTAACAAGACAGAAATCATTTGTACAGAATTATCGTAGATGCTGTCTCTGGAACATGAGCTTGACGATACAACAAACATCCCGTCCACAGTTTAATTTTCTCAAAGTAATTAAAATTGTCGGTGAGTGGGACTTACGGTTAAATGGCTTTAACACTTCGCAGTACTTGAAACTTATGCTCAGACGATCTCAGATAACATTTTCCCATCAATGAGGTCAAATGTCTTTTATTTAAACACAAAATAGGAGCAGACTTTCTTAGTTCAGTTCACGCCGGGCTCGGGTTCCAGCAAAACTATTAAGGAGTACTACCAATATCCGGGGTTCTCGAGTATCCTTGAATATTGTTGGACACGTAGTATTAGGAAAAGCTAAGACATCCGGGATTAATGCGATAATTTCATCTGCACAAATTACTTCTTGGCCGGAATCATCTTTCATTGCAACATATGGAAAGAACAAAATTCGCAGAACAAGCGTTGCGAAGAAAAAAATGTCCCAGGGCTGGACGTTACAGCAAATATTTATGAAGTGCAGCGAAACGTTGGATAAAATTGTAGTGAATTGAAATCTTATAAATGGCCCAGCCAAAATCAAGAGAAACATAAACTGATTAACTTACAGCACCTTCTGTTCCCTGTTACGGACTTTTACTCGGTCGATAGTTATAGCTTTTACTTAACGACAGTAAAGATCTTTGCAGCATTCAAACTTAGCCGCTACTGATATCCTCGCCGAAATTCGAAGTCGGGCTTCTATTTAAAATTCTAACTTCTGATTTACATACTGAAGAAAAATTCTATGTCCAGCCCCACGCAGCTAAAAGACTGCTTGGCCTAGCTGATACGAACAGGCTTCACATATCTACTCAAAACAACTTCTGCGTTCTGAGCTACGGAAAGTACACTTCGAAAGCAACTACAAATTCATATACATTAGCACAAAAATAAAAATTACAATTAATAACTCAAGAACACTTTAGTCCTAGGAGATAGAAAGAGAAAGCTGCCGGCAGAACAGTAGGAAATAGGAGAGGGAATAGCATTATTTGTGATGTGTCAGTTCTTGAACATCACTACTGGCATCTGTTGGTTGTTGAGGAAAACCAAGCCGCTAGCTTTAGAGCAACTCATATAGGTCTCTATGATACTGTCTCTATGTACCAAATTGTATTTTAGTTTTTTTTTCTGTTATTATTATTTTTCTTCTTTGGGATTTATTCTTTGTAATTAAATCTAGGTATTGAATAATGGTCAATGCATGGCCGGGTCTTCCCTACGTCACCCCCTGTAGTAACGAGAGTACTTATTTTGATGTGTCCAGTATGTAAGTGTTTATGCTTACTTTTAGTAATAATATTTTCATTATTATTTTAAAGAATTTACTTTGATTGTTTTGCGTTTCGCTATTTCTGGGACTCTGGATTTCCGCTCTACATCCCGATATTCACTTCATATTTCGTTCTTTTCGTCTCGTGTGAGTTTGGTTCGAGACTGTTTTTCCCGTGCTGCGTGCGCGTGACGTCATGTGTGTTTGTACCCGACCCAAGAAGATAAAGATGACATCTTCCAAAAATTTCTTGCATCGCTGATTGAAAAATCTATCAAATAAATTAACCAACGAGATCATGAGATGTGATTCTGGACATGGTGAGTTAGTTCCAGTATATTTAAAGTAAAAAGAATAATGGGGGAAATTCGCGTGTTGGACAATTTTGATCATCAGTGAAATGTCGCCGCGTGCTTCGTGCTACAGAGGGTGGCCATCTTCAAAATTTTTATAAACTAAATTTCTATTGCGGATTATTAGTGTAATTTACGAGTGATACGATTTAAATTCACGTCGACTTGAACTTTTAACTCTTTTCAACCTTTTGTTTTTGTGTGGAGGAAGAACTTTTTTGGACATGATAGGTTAATTTTCTTTACCTTCTCCTCCTCCGTCGGTATTTGAGCACGAGCATTCTAGGCGAAATTTAGGTTTGGTAACATTGAAATTTTGAATATTTAATATTTTGAGTTAAGCACCAAAATCCTGTACATCATGATCTCAGAATTGAATTCTGCCCTTATTAAACAAACATTATGAACCTTAGGATGTTAAAAGAGCAAAAATGTGATACTATCTACATATTCTCGGCGATGTAAAAGTGTAAAATCTCGATCCTTCATCCCCTCTCAGCCTACTTTCTGGAATTATTTTTGATTCAAAAATGGAAGGGGTGAAGGAATCGACAGTCGATACTTATGTGTGTGTTTATGTGTTCATTAAGTTACAGGCCGGTAGAGCCATGTTAAAGTACATTTCGATCTAGTAAAATCTTAAATAAATAATTGCTATCTTCGGGCCCAATGTTCTAAATTCTGAACTGAACAATAGCTGTTATGTGTTACGTGTCTGCACTGTTTGAGGGTACCAGTGAGCCTATTTTTCACTCGTATGAACTTTACTTTTGATATTTTTGTTTTAACCCAAAATTCTGTACGAGTGAAAAATAGGTGCATTTTGTCTGTACAGATCGCACCTGTGTAATTAATGTGATATTATCAATATATTCTATAATTTAATAATTGACTTCACTCTGGTTATAAATTTCCTTTTTTTCAAAATTTTAATTTAATAAACTTCGATTAATTTAACTATGGATATATTTTAATATAGTTGGCACGCTGTAAATGTTTGATGTTAGTTGATGAAAACAGCTGTCTGCTGTGTTGAGAAGGTGTCAGCAAGATTTTGTTAACATTGTGAAGGTAATGTGAATTTTTGACAGGAAAGTTTATAATAAAATAACAACTAAAATCAACAATATGTTTAATTTCTTGAGCAAAACGGTTGGGCTATGGAAATTATACGGTTATTTAAATTGGTTGAAATTCTTGCTTAATAGAGCTGTTATCCCATGCTAATAATTTGCGTGTTGCAATCCAACGTGGAACTCTTCCTAGTGCAGTGGTATGACCTACCCAATGTGATATTTCTGCTTGAGAGGATATGGGTTTCGTTTACACTTTTTTTTTCATCGACCAGTATTACATATAGTGGTACGGATGTAAGTTGTCCCTTGTACGTAACTTAATTAGATTAGGTTCGATGGTTATTATTTCCTATTTTTTTCTCTTCTATTTTGTGCAACTATGCAATTACACTCATCTATTTAATTATTTAATGGAAGCCCACCTATGTAGAATGGATTTGGTGTGTAAAGCTAAAATCTCAACTTGAGGGTCCTTGGCCTCAGTACTGGAAGACTGCAGTGCTTTTCGAGTGTTTATACTAAATGAATCCTATAATAGTGTGTATCAGCTACCATTGTTTAGTGCCATAGTGCCTTCTAGAATGCTGGCCCATTTGCTGAGTTTGGGTTCATTATGATGAAGTGTTTACGTTTAGTGTCACCGGTTCCTCTGCGTTGTTGTGATCCTGTGATTTGATGTGCATGTACCTAGCCGTCGATTTTGAGTTCAGCCCTTCGATTCTTTTGGTGTTGCTATAAAATTCCATCCCTGAACCTAGTGGTTAAGTTCCATGGGGGATAGTCACCTACAACTTTATAAAAATTTGTGTTCCTCCTGTCACCCCAATGAGTGTGCATATGTGTGACTTCGCAAATCTTTAATCATGTTGATATATGCCAGCCTAGTGATTTCTGTGTAACCGCTTCGAGGTTTAGTGAATATAGATATATTAATTTAGCAAGGTCAGGTGACTTGCTGTTAGACTTTGAGACAGGAGCAGAGTACTCCTGTGATTACAGAGCTGGTTATGGCATTATTTGAAGTCAGTGGGGATATAGGCTGGGACACTGTTTGTGAGAGGTGTAGATGGCTGGACCCCAGTGAATCTTTCTGCGTTGAGGTACAGGTATGGAAGTGGCTTACGCCCGCTCGCTGGGGGCGCCCTGTAGTAACCTGAATGCCTTATCTTAGCCCTGCCACAGGGGGTTGTGGAAGTTTATGTGTTGATTAAGCTTCGTTCCATTTTGGGCGAATCTTCCACGTAGAGCGTGACCCGGATCTTGTAATGTGTTTATAGACAAGATAGCCAAATCTGGCAATGGTCATTCTGTCACGCTACATATTTACAAATTAAATATACAATCACACGTAATACAATCCAGTTATAGCGTAACTTTTGAATATTACAGAAAAAAATAATATTGGTATGCAAATGACTCTTCCTTTATATATGAGACGAAGTCACTCACTACAATTGTTTATTAAAATTTTACCTGGATTGCTAAACTGTAAGACTTAAATATTCTGAACACTCATCAAAACCTAGTAGTATGACCAAATAATTTGTTAGTATTTTCCTTAGGCCATTTTTTTGTGTTTGAAATGCAGAAAAGCATTAATGTGAAATTTCCATTTTCCTCATGGTGCCTGACAATAAGGAGGTATAATTACTTTTCCATATCTTTCCGATATACTTAAAGAGTCTCTCTACACATATCTGGTGAAACTAGCTGGAAATCTGTTAAGATACGTTTTATAGAACTGTGTTCACTTAAATTAATCCCTGTTTTCATATAGTTTATTTAACACAGAGCTTAAAAATTATTAAAAGACAATACGGTGTCCCTTGCAGTACTGAATAATACGTACTACTATAATCGAAATCCAAACACAAGAAAAAGTACACTCCAAATTCCAGCAGCTTCTCTTCACTGCAACAATGCACTGAAAAGCTTACTTGTACAAAGGGTACGTTCCAGCAGCGCTAATAGATCTTGTCTATCAAAGATAATTGAATACGTTGCTACTACAAATTAAAACCTTGTCTATCTAGGAACAGATAAGGTCATTTTTCTTGTTGAATCTAATTGCTCGATTTTTTCAGTCAAGATTAAAAAGTGCAGCGTCGAGTTATTCAAAAAGAAAAGAAAAACTGCAGATTTGTCCCCATACCCCCCAGGGTTTGCGCCTTGATAAAATTTAGATTCTCTAGCTTCAGCGTTGAGAAATGAGTTTTGGGCGGCCATTTTCGGTTAAAGATGATAACTTTTTAACATTTTCTTATATTGTCGTGACCTACCTTCATACCAAATTTCATTTCTCTAGCTCAAACGATGTCGAAATGGATTTTTGAGATCCGCCATTTTGGATCCCCGCTGGCATCATTGCAATCATTTTGTAATATTTTCTTTACCTACTAGCGATGATGTTCCTTCATACCAAATTTCGTTTTCCAAGCTCCAGCTGTTTAGGCTGTGTATTCTTTCAAATTTTATATTTGGCGGCCATTTTGAATTCAAAATTGTTACTTTTCAAAAATGTCGAAACTTTCCCTTTACCTTTTTATCAACCTCCATCTTCATACTAAATTTCACGTTTCTAGCTTATTGTGAACACCCTAAACAATGTGATGAGAGAGCGAGTGACTGAATCAGTTAGACTAAAATACACATATATATCTGGTATCCACAACTCGAATACACTTCAAGCTACGAATATCAAAGTTTGTACACCTGCACATGTTTGCCATATCTCCTAAACTTGGAAAGCTCATGTTCCTATCTTTAACATCCTTTTCCTTACGGGGACTCAAATATCGCCTATTTCTCCATAAACCCTTGTTCCTGTATAACATGTGATCTTTGTGACGCAGAACTTTGCTGCATGCACTGCCGTTCATGTTGATTCCTGATGTTTCTGTCTGTGTCCGCCCGTTCTTCCAGTGGATTTTATTTCACCCTTCTCTGCTCTATAAAGCTGTAATTCGTCGTGAAGATCCGTGGGCAGATTGAAATTTTAGAAGAAAAAGGAAGAAAATATAATTTTCGCCGCAATAACCCCATTAACACCACTCAATGCCCGGGTATAGAAAATTCACTTCTTGCTGGGCTAGAGAGGTGAAATTCGGCATGTAGATTTGTGAGCAGGTAGAGATTATGACGAAAAATTAAAATGCAATTAACTTAGTAAGTATTCCAATAACACTGCCCGATTTCCGGGCATCGAAAATACACTTCCAATTGGACTAGAAAACTGAAATTCGCGAGATGATTGAAATTACTGGAAACAGAAAAATAACATTTATCCCCTTAAGTACCCTAATAACACCATCCAATCCTAGGGCATCAAAAATGCAAGAAAGGCAAGAAAGCTGAAATTCGGTATTAATATTGGTGGTATTTATAAATTCAATTTATATTCCGTTAAGTACCCCCCAATAACATCTTTCAATCATGGAGTACGAACATATAAAAATGTATTTTCCGTTAGCCTAAAATGCTGAAATTAGAAAAGAATATTCCGCTTCAAATTGGATAAATTACAAGAAATCAGTAATATATAATCATTGCCTCAATGACAACCCCTGAGAACCTGAGCCGGCCGGATGGCCTAGCAGTCTGCGGCGGTAGGCAATCGGCTCGATGGTCCAGGGTTGGGGCATGGGTGTGGATTTTAACAGCTAAAGGTTGAATCGTGACGGGCCGAAGTCCAAAGTTACTAACTAGACTGGCCCATATAAAATAAAAATAAATAAATAAAGTTTTGCCCTGAGAACCTGAAATGAAACAAATATCAGTAGGTTGCAGTGATGTTGTGACAAGTATAAATATGGGAACATGATCGCTATGAAAACGCCTGGGGATGACAGGCTTAAAATCTTACGATATAGCTGGTTGAGCACCTATATTTCCAGAGCTTGGACCTGTAGCGACCCATTGTCGGTTGATCGCGACTTATCTTACCCACTTTTTTGTATGTGTCTTCTTTTTTCTTTTTTGTTCCTGCTTTGTCGGTAATACTTCGTCTCACTTCAATGTGTCTTATCGGTCCAGATGTCAAAGAAGCCGAGCCATTCCGGTTCCATTGTTGTGTTGACGGGATTTTATTCTTATTGTTTCTTCACTTTATTACTCAATTATTCTTTGCATGTGTTATTGCATTATTTTCTTCAACAGTTTTTCTTTCGTTTTAAATCTTCGTAAATAAATTTAAAGATCTGATTGTTGATCTATTTCGTTGAGAAATTTAGGTGATTAAGCCACACCCCTCCCGCTTTTTATTTTTCATTCGATCCTTGTCTCTGATTGGCTGTTGCCGATGAAGCAGTACTGTTATGGCTGTCGACTTGTATAGGTGCACTGAAAACGGCTGCCCTTGAAAATTGCACATATGAAGTAAATAATTATGTAGCTCAGTATTAATAGTTTATAAAAATCAAAAGTAGCCTCGTCTGATGAAATATATCCATATTTGGTAGCTGCCTTCTTCAATCCAGCAAGGTGAAAGCTGAGAGTTAATATTTTTGCTGGCTGTCGTTTCCCCGTCCATATTTGGTGAAATTAGAAGCAAACAACGTGAATCTTTTCGTAGTTCATCAGTGTGTGAGATGATTTTGTTATATGTGGTATGCAGTGGTTCTTAGGTTTCGTTTTTTAAATAAAAATAAATATAATCATCAGTGGTTCTAAGCCCCTTTTCTTCGTGTGTGTGAAAGTGATTTACTGTACCTTCAGTATGTCAGTGATTTGTGTTTTTAGTGGAAATATGAGTGAATTGGAAGTGTCCGCTTAATTTGGTAGGCATCGGTTGTCGATTTACAATCAAGTACGTATGGTTAATGTCTTAAATTTCTCATTCTCTCTCTGAAACACAAGTTTGGTTCACATACGTTTACATAGCGAAATTACAGCACGTTAACATTGGCACGAAAGTGTTGAATATTTTACCTTGCACTGCACTATAGTTGATACTACTTTCCAAATGCACGATCCTTTCCCACTCAGCATTTTGTTTGTTCATTTCGGAAATTAGTTTGGTTTAAATTGCACGAAATCACTACCGAAATGCCCGTTTTGTTTAACGTAAGACTGAACGATTCGTAATGTTTTATTTCGATAACAAGCAAAGTTCAAAACTCCTTCGTTGCGTTCGCAAACCGTAAGCCAGTTCGCTCATAGAAATTCGTTCCGTAAATTTATTCCTAACCAAACTATAGTAGGTTTGGTTTCCTAACCAAATTTGAGGTTAGGTTGTGTTAAGTGCAAAAATGGAAAATACATAATATTTGACAACGAATCTGGAATATCAAATTTAAATTTCTGCCCAGCAGCTACATTTGTAATTAATCTTTTTCGTAGAAAGAAATGTTATACTTCGGTGATTGTAGAAATTTTGTTTAACTGGGCTAAAGTGTAGAATGTCTATCATACTTGGAAACTGCAAATAACCTAATCTTTTATTGGAAGAAATGTGTGTGAAATCTTGTCTCTGATCATAGGCATAGCATTTCTGTAAACAATTAATCTACCTTCTGACATGTGAAATTAACAGCATCTTTAAAAATACGTTTTGATGTACTAAAGATTCTCTTCATAAACTTTTTTTTCGAAATTCATCAGTCAGTCTTTTGCATTGGGTTTGTTATTCTTAAACAAGAAAAAATTATATTTTACCAGATGTTCTTTGTGTTAACTGTTTTATTAAGAAGTAGGTAGTTTACCATCACTGTGGTATTACTATAAAAGTCCACAGTCTTTCGCTATTTCGTTCCGCGAAGTGTTATTTCATGTGTATATGAGAAGTAACTTTAGATGAAGTTAAGTTTGATATTTTGATTCGATGTTTCAGCAAACATTAGGGAATAGTCAAATCAGTTGTTTATCTAAATTTCGTGATTAATGCTAACTAGTGCACAGCTGCGTTGGGCCTTGTACATTTTAGGAGCCTAGTTGTGTTAGGTCACTAAAATAGTGCTTGTGTTCTGCTTTCCTGCGGAATGTTCTCGCCTGCGTCTCGACCCTTTTTGGTGGGCCTTTTTCCTGCGTGTTTTGGCTGTCTGCTTTTTGCCAACTTTCTCCGTTTTTGACACTTCGTTTTGGGCTTCTTCCATGCATGCTTCGTGGTTCTAGACTAGCGCGTGTTCTGTCTTCGATGGTCCTAGGCTGAAGCAAGGCACTGAGGGGTACGTACTCGCCTTGTCTTTTTTTGTGCTCTCTCCTGTGACTTGTCTCCCAGGTAGGTTTTGACACGTTATATGAAGTTTTGGGTAAGCCCCCTTTCGGCAACAGAGCGCCACTGGACCCGTGGTTTGCTTTTGTGTCTACCTGCCTTTGAGGAGACGGTCCGGTATATCACAGACCATCACATTTAATTGTTAATCATGAAACTCAGGTTACAATTGTTACAATGAATATTGCCTGTTAATACGATTCTTTTCATTCTAGCTGTGCGTTTTCGAAGGTTAACGTAATAGTGTGCGATAATAATAACAACAAGAACAGTAACCGTATATAGTTATAAGTGTTGTTTATCATAAATGGCTAGGATTATCAAATGGACGTGACTTTACTTTCTGAGCCATATCAAGATCGAAGTGAAATTTAAGTGAAAGTGCAATAATCATTATTGTTATGCTCCATAATAAAAAAGATACAGTTTTCGATAAAGATATCCCGGTTTCAATATTCTCTTCGAGATTTCTTGAAATATGATAAAAAGTAGATAAAAGTAGAGTGGAATGTAAGAAAACAATTAGTATTCGTCTCTAGAATGCTCATAGCTACTTGTTTTACTCCATTCTCTCTTTTCCTCACATTTTTATTTCCATTCTACATAAGGAAACTCTCGAAAAGAGAGCGACTTAACAGACAAAGCAGACGACGCAGCCACCATGGGGGTATATAATTTACCATTAACTCTACTCTCATAACTCCACATCTGGTTTTCACTCGTATAATGCAGTTAATTGCATATGCAGTTAACTGGGTTTACAACTATAAACCCACAAAAAAGAAAATGAGATTACCTAACAAAAGTACAGTACTTGTATTTGTATTGTTAATGTTAGTGACATGGCATCTAAACATTGCCTTGTTTTATTTTATCTTGTTTTGTATGATATTGCACAAAAGATAAATTATCGATAAATATTATCTTCATTAAGTACTGATAACACCTCATTGTACAAGAGAATGTGCAGATAAAATTTCAGTGTTAAAAAAGGAATACTAGCTCTTGAGTAAATTGAAGCTCCTGACTACTTTTGCTTAACTTGGTCAATATTTTAATGAAATCATGGATCCTATGAATATTGATAAAATCATTACTCAACTCCTGCAAGGTAAGTGATTCTGAATTTGAGCTCCTGTAATGATGTAACATCATTCCATTAGCTATTATCAAATCTTTGTTGAAATAACATTTTGGAAAACTTGGATTCTTTGGTGACTTGTTTCCTAGTGCAAAGACATAACAAAACTAGGTGAAATTGTTTATTTGTTTCACTCATACGTTGAGACTGCTTGTCAATCATGGTCGACGCTGAGGTTTGGTAAAATCAATGCTTACGGAAACTGATATCCCTATTGACCTCAAGGAGATTGTACGGGTGGGACCTTTCTTTCCACCTATGTCGTCGTAAACACTAGCCTCAGTTCATCACAGAATTTTCATCGAGTGACCAAGTAAAAAGATAAAAACTTTATGTAAATGCTATTTACTGGATCCGATCCGAGGACCTCCAGAGAACGAGACGATCACATTTATTTATTCAATTCACTACGTATGCTGGAATGTAAAATTTATAGATGCAACTTTTTATCCATAATTTTGTGTTGCTTTCGCCTCGACACACATGATATGCAGTTTTCTTAGGTAAATCCGAGGATATTGGGGCACCCGAGGAATGTGGGGCATCTGATGAGAATTTGTATATAGAATACAAAGTTTTTGGAATATATACATATAGCCAGAAGATGTCATTGGATCCATATTTATAAAACATTGGTGTTAAAATAATTGAGTTGGAACTGTACGCTTCCGACAAGAGGAAAGAATCTCCAACTTGTGTACTTATAAAGACAGTTTACCATGCTAACGTGAACGCACAATGACTTCCATAATGAATCGAAGCCCTGATATAGGTACAAATCAGATTTAGTGCGGAATGTTTCACTTATATTCATAAGCGCTCGTTGTCGTTGACAATATAATATTAACTTCCCTTAATAAAACGATGGCTCATACCTGATAGAATCTGCTAACAAAGCAAAAAGCTGTATCCATCTTTGTCTTTAAGCTGTGCAAGAGCTGGATTAAAAACCTGGAAAAGCGTGCAAACATTGACACAACAACATTTTGGCTCGGCAAAATTGTAAACATTTTATATATAAAAGTAATAAGCAATTTTAAATGCTTACTTCCCCTTTAATGCAAAAGCAAGCACGTTTCTGCAAACTTATATTTAAGTTTTGCAATTACAAACTAATTATTATAACGATGAAAGAGACTGATAATACGCTGTGTGATCAAAAGTATCCACACACCCACTTAGTACAAGTTTCAGCCGTCCCCTATAGGGAACACTGATAAACAAGACTTTGTCGACCAATCTTTAGCCTTGAAGACAGCATGCAGTCTCGCCGGAAGGTTTCCTGGGAATTGGTAGCCCATTTCTCGCAGAGCGCCGAAATCAGAAAAGGTATGGATGTGGGTCTGTGTGGTCTAACACTAGGTTGGCGTTCCGAAACATCGCAGAGATGTTATATTGGATTCACATGAGGGCTCTGAACAGGTCAATCCATTAGTGAGACGTTGTTGTCGTCAAACCAGTCCCCCACAATTTCTACAGTATGGACGGGTGCTCGGTCGTATTGAAAGACACAATGATCATTTCCGAACTAGTCTTCGTTGGTGGGCAGCAGGAAAGTGATTAAAATGACAACGTGACATTGTCACGTAAAGCAAGAAGGGAGCCAAGCCTCTCCAGGAGAAACATGACCGCACTCTAACCCCACCACCACCGAAGTTCGCAGTCGGCACTATACAGGCTAGTAGATGTCGTTCATAACGTATTCGCTACACCTTATACCCTACCATCGGATCGTCACATTGTACACCGTGATTCACCACTCCACTCAGCGGTTCTATGGTCCAGTTTCGACGCGCCTTTCAGCACGCGAGACGGCGTTTGGCATTTGTCTGTTTGGTGTGTGGCTTATGAGCTGTTTCTCGGCCATTGAAACCAAGTTTCCATAATTCGCACCGGTCAGCAATGGTGCTTAGATTAGATCGTTATGAAGTTTAGAATTCCTGTGAGATGGTGGTGATTGATGATTTACGATTACGCTATACGGCCCTCTATAACACTTGACGATTTCTGGAGGTCAACATGGGAGGTCAGTCTGCAAGCTGTTTGATTGTGCATGATCTTTCATGTTTTCACTTCAGTATAACATGTGGAACGGTATACTTAGGAACATTCATAAGGGTGAAAATCTCGCTCACAGACCTCATATGCAAGTAGCACCACGTTGAAAGTCCGTGAGTTCCTCACACCGTCCCATTCTCCTGTCTTGAGTTGTCTGCTTAGATCGCTGACCATGTGTTCTACGAGGTAGATGGCACTACCGTGTCTCCGTTTATGATAAACGTTTCGTGGGGTATCCGGAGACTTCCGATCACATAGTATATGTCGAATCCCCTATGCGAAAGGTACACATATTAAAAAACTGGATACGGAACCAACACATTTCTGGTTTCGTCTTTCAATGTTTCAACATGTGCAAAAATGGCATATATATTTATCTCCTCAAAAGTTTACTACATATCAGATAATTTTATCTGCCACCCTACAGTTTTTCAACTTGCAACCCAGGCACATTTTCAATTGTTATCCAGAAAGAGTGAGTTTTGAGATTTATTCTTCTTGGATTGGGAGTGCGATATGATTTGCACTAGCAAATTTCTCCCCTTTAGCCTTTTTTGCTCAATGCACTTAAATCTGTTCTCCCATCTCAGTCGCAGAATGTGCTGTCAGAATTTCCGCCACTAGATTACTACTATTACTATCTTTAAAAGGTTCTATTTATTACATTTCAGTTAGAGGAGCGAAGCAATCTAAGAACGTCCATTTGGCAGAACCAGACATAAGGGCATTATGTATACGAGCTCGGGACATATTTCTCTCTCAGCCTGTGCTATTGGAACTTGAAGCACCTCTTAATGTAATCGGTAAGTATGACGAATTAACTCAATTGAAAATTTTAATTTAATGGATACTATATTGCAAGTATTTCTGCCAATCTTCACTATACTTATCCTTGTACCGACAACATAAAATATAAATTAATAAAAAACGAATTAATGGACGCGGTTATGTAATTGGGAATTATTAGAATGATAAAAAACAAACTGTACGTTAGTGGACACAATTGCTGCTACGTTTTAGTTTAATGTTATACATTTCAAAAAATATAACAATGTATAGGCCTAACATGGCATTATATAATTAGGAACAACATCCATTTTTTTCTTCCACAGATCAATGATCTCCCCTACTATGTTGACCAGGACAATAGGAGATTCTTAATACTCTTACTAGAGTTCCAAATGATAATATTTTATCAATAAAGTAATATGAATCGGAATAATATGATTAGGAATTACAGTTTGAGGAATAGTATCCTGTCTTTCCATAGTTGACAGATCCCCGGCACGGCATTAGTTGGGAATCTAGAAGATCCACCATCCCGGTCAGTATGTAGCTATTCTGTCAAACCAGTTGAAGTATTTATCGTAATTTTCGTATAGAACACGATATAGATACGATATAATTTTTCCGTAATTCTATATAATTGAACAAAACAGAGGGCTGTGAAATGGATTATATAGAATACAGTATATGAATTACTTTTATTTTGATACACTACCATTTGGAAATGATGAAAGGCATCCTACTTCACCAAAATCAGCTAACCCTCAGCAAAGTTCTGACTCGGGTTGTGCGATTTCTGAATTTTGTGTCGAGCTTCGACATCACTGACAAATCGAAAATTTTACGATATATCGGAAATAGAAGTATCGAAGATTTGATAACGAAAAATGAATGGAAATATATAACCGTTTATATAGAAAACCATTGGAAATTGAAATCGTTTATTTCGAAATAGCATTGGAAATCGAAACTTGTTCTTATCGAAATATAGTTTGAAATCGAAATTCGTTCATATCAAAATCTCGTTAATATCAAAACATCATTGGAAATTAAAAATAATTCATATCGAAATAGCTTTGGTAATCGAAAATCGTTCATATCAAAATATAGTTTGAAACCGAAAATAGTTAATATGGCAAACTTGTTGGAAATCGAAAATCGTTCTTATTGAAATATCGTTCGAAATCGAAAATAGTCCATATCAAAAAATCTTTGGAAATCGTATTGAAATATCTTTGGAGATCGAAAATCGTTCAAATCGAAATTTCGTTAGAAATCAAATATAGTCCATATCGAAAAATCGAATATCGCTGTTATCGAAAAGTCATAGGAAATCGAATTTCTTTGATATCGAAGAATCGTTGCAAATCAAAAATCGTTCATAATGGTATATCGTTTGCTATATATGTAACGTTTTATGTTTTTCCAAGAGTGCGTATGTGCTAGGTCGCTTTACACTCCAAAGTTAGGTGAAGCGGACCCTTCAGTTTCAAAAATAGAAATAGTGTTAAGGAACGTGGAAGCACCTATTCTAATGCAAGGGTAATTGTTTGACTTATCTAATAAAACACACGGATCATACACAATTGAAGCGGTTAGAGGGTAAGGGTGTCATGTTATATTTTTTTCGAAAAAATGAGTTCTGGTAGTGGATGAATGTGTTGTGTGTTATTCTTGCTCTACAAAACCCCATTTAAGTTATTGTTCTTCTAAATAAACGATTCAGAAACGATGAAGGGGATATGTTACACAGGCAAACGAGTTCATTTTAAAAGAAGGTGGAAGGAAAAATGTAACATGTCACCTTTATCCTCTAACCGCTTCAATTGTCTCACTAGTTTTATTATATAAATGATTCAGGATAACGATACACACTTATACAACTCGCTGTGACTGTGTGACTTACTAAAGCGATGAAGCTTTAAAAAA
>JAGDQP010021436.1:9317-31743 GCA_022664845.1 Lepisma saccharinum
ATATATATATATATATATATATATATATATATATAATTTGTCCGCCATATTGGATTGAAGATGACGATTTTATCCAAATTTTGTATTTTTCCTGTAATCTACTCTTGATGAAAGAAGCTGTAAAACAAGCAATCGGGGCCGCTTGTCCACCGCAGGGGGAAACAAAGAACATCAGAACTCCCTTCTGGTGCAGAGAACTAGAAAGAATGAGGAGAATTGTCAGAGCAAAGAGGAAAAGTTATCGACTAGCGCGGGAACCGGAGCTTAGAAACAGAAAATTAGAAGAATATAGAACAGCAAAAAACGAATATAAGGAAAAAATAATAACACGTAAAAAAGAATCCTGGGACAAGTTTGTCGAGGAGAACTTAGCGCTAGATCCATGGGGTTCTCCATACAAAATTTGTATGAAAAAAACCCTTGCAAGAACATTAGCAACTTTAAAAAAAAATGGATGGAACATTTACCGAAACTTGGCAGGACTCGGAAAACTTGCTTATGGAGAAACTGATACCGACAGATCAAGGGGAGGATTAAACGGAAGAACATAAAGAAACTAGAAGAGAAATTAAGAATATTTTAGATAAAACTAATACAGAAATGAACACAAATCTGGAAGACTGAACCATAAAAAATTTTGAAGTAGAGCTGGCTATTAGAACCCTAAAAAATAAAAAAGCTACGGGACCCGCTAGAATCAAATCGGAAATCTTTAAGAAGACCAAAGACCTATGGACTCCATACCTGTGAAGGCTCCTCACGGAATGCTTAAGGCAAGGAAAATTTCCGGCTAGATGGAAAAGATAGCAAACTTAATAATATTCTTCAAGAGCCAAGAAAAGCCCAGATGCAATCCTAGATCATATCGTCCCATCTGCCTCCTGAACGTAGTCAGCCAGATCTTCGAGAAAATTATAATAAATAGACTGCAGGCGGATCGTGAGGGACTAGCTGAAAAGATCAAACTCAATTTGGTTTCAGAAAAGGCAGATCCACAGAAGATGCGTTGAATAAATTCTGCAATAGCGTGCGGAGGCGGATGGTAAGTATGTCTTGGCTATATATATGTGGGAGCTTTGGATAACCTGTGGTGGCCGGTCCTATTTGTCAACCTGCAAAGAGTTAAAATACCAAATTACATAATTGGTGTACTCGGGGATTACTGTGCAGGCAGAATGGATAGCCTGTGTGCCCCAGGTGAAAAAATAAATAGAAAACCAAATAAAGGATGCCACAGGGATCGGTCTGTGGCCCAATTTTTGAATCGATCCCTGCATCGAAAAGGAAAAAAAAGAGAGAGGTAATGTCCATAACTGCCTACGCCGATGATATTGCCTAATTGATTAAAGCGGACTAGCGACGAGAAATAGAAACTAAATCGGAGAGGGTACTCACAACAATATACAACTGGTGTAAAAGTAATAAGTTAGCTGTTTCTGCTGAGAAAAATCCCTTTCGGTAGGCCTACTGGCTGAGGTAAATCTCGATTTTTTTTTATTTTCAAAAATTCAAATCTCACGTTATATGAGAGCTATCGAGAAACTATTTATTGATTTGTATATTATTCATCAAAAGCTGTTCAACGATACCCCTCAAGACGTATATATATATATATATTCGCTGGGAGCGCTGCCCCCAGACCCCCGTAGGGGGTTCGTCCCCACCTTTAGTGCTTTTGAGAGCGCCTCTTTTATCTTAACCAAAATCTCCCTGCAGCACTACACCACCATGGTGTCTATCTGCACCTTCCCAGGGGGGTTGCGCCCGCAAAGGAGAGGTTTGCCCCATTTATTGTAACCTACTCTTGGTCATACACCTTCAAAGAAAATTTCGTTTCTCTACCTTCAATGATTTGGAAATTGGGTTTTTGGGGCGGACATTTTGGATCCAAGTTGACGACTTATTGAAAGTTTTCTTATATTGTCGTGACCTAATTGTGATGGTACCCCTTCAAGTAAAATTTCATTTATCCAGCTCAAACGGTGTGCATAATGGGATTTTGGGCGGCCATTTTGCATTCAAGATGGCGAATTGCCCCAGATGTTGTAATATTTCCCTAAACTACTCGTCATAATGCACGTTTATGCCAACTTTCGTTTCTCTAGTTCAAACGGTGTGGAAAATGTTTTTTTAGGTCTGCCATTTTCCATTCAAGTTGGCGTGTTTGGATACATCGTGTTATACTTTAGTAAAACACAAGTTATAAGGTACCTTGTTACCACATTTGATATGTCTAGCTGCAGCCGTTTAGGCTGTGTATTCTATAAACTATTTATAGAATGGGTTCGGCGGCCATTTTGGATCCAAGATGACGACTTTTTCATCATTTCGTATTATTTTTTGAACTACTAGTAACAATACACCTTTATGCCAAATTTCTTATCTCTAGCTCAAACGATATAGAAAATAGATCTCTTACTTCCGCCATTTTTGATCCAAGATGGCGTCCTTGAATTCATTAGGTAACATTTTCGTAATCAAACAGCGATATTCTACCTTTATGCCAAATTTGATTTCAGTAGTCCCAGCGGTTTAGGCTGTGTATTCTATACAACAAAGGGTTCGGCGGCCATTTTGGATCCAAAATGGCGACCGATTTGCTCATTAAAGAACTTAGCTATTAAGCCCAGAAATAACATATTAAAATTATGGCCGCTGGCGCGTTAATATATATATACAGGGTGTCCATAAAGTCAGCTGCCACCCCGTGCATCTTCGAAACGACTGCTAATATGAGCAAACGCTAAAGCACGTCCTTTTTTATTTTGAGGGGCTTGAATGTTGAGCTATAAAAGTTTCACCCCAGACCCCTCAAATTGCGGTACGGGGGGTCAACTTGAAAATTTCAAATGGCAAAGGGGGTCGAGTAATATATCGTTTGAAAGGTCTTGATAAAAGAAATATTTTGCCGAAAGTTTCAAGTCGCTACGTTGACCCTATCCAAAATGGCGGCGGTCACATTTCGTGTCCATAAAGTCCGTTGCCACCCTGTGTATCTTCAAGACGACTGGGAATATAAGAAAACGCAGGAGCACGTCCTTCATTATTGTAAGGGGCTAACATTTTGAACTATGAAGGTCCACTTCGTGTCCCCTAGGGGGAGTAAACCGGAGGTCAGGGTCTACGTAAAATTGTCAATTGACAAAAGTGGTCGAGTGATACCTAGTGTCAACGGGTTTGATAAAAGAAATAATTTGTGACAACCTTAAAATTTCAAATTGTTCCATATTCCAAATGGCAGTAAGATGAAAGTTCTAAAACGAAACTTCTATTCTTCAGACAGCAAGAGGTTTAGAAGTTACTCTTCACAGCAAAATCTATATCTAACTGTTGTTGTCATGATTCTTGTTTAAGTTCTAACATACCCAAAAGTAAGCTGCTATGTTAGTCCCATAGTTTTGTAATGGTAGGAACATTTTTAAACATTTTCTTTCTTTCTTTTTTTTCTTTGAGTGTTTGCTGATAGATGTAAATTGTCAGTGTTGTGAAGAGGTTCCCAATTGCTGACAATAAGTTTTCCAGCATGTTCCTACGTACATATGCCTTAACCACTAAATAGTTTCTACATGTTCAGCCTATAAATAAGTAACTTCAACGCGTGTATCTCCGAAACTTTAATCAGCGAAGTGTAACTGGAAAGACACTATTTAGTAGTTAAGGCATATGTACGTAGGAACACGCTGGAAAACTCATTGTCAGCAATTTGGAACCTCTTCATAACATTGACAATTTACATTCATCAGCAAACTCTCACAAAAAAAATTAAAGAAAAAGAAAATGTTTCGAAATGTTCCTAGCATTGCAAAACTATGGACTAATATAGCAGCTTACTTGTGGGTACGTTAGAACTTCGAAAGAATCATGACAATAAGAGTTAGATACAGTAACTTCTAGACCTCTTGCTGTCTGAGTGAAGAATAGAAGTTTCATTTTAGAACATTCATCTTACTGCCATTTGAAATATGGAACAATTTGAAATTCTAAGGTTCTCCAAATTATTTCTTGTGACAAACCCTTTGACACTAGGTATCACTCGACCACTTTTGTCAATTGGCATTTTCACGTAGACCCTGACCTCCATTTACTCCCCCTAGGGGACACGGAGTGGAACGTTTATAGCTCAAAATGTTATCCCCTTAAAATAATGATGGACGTGTTTTTGCGTTTTTTTTTTTTAATATTTCCAGTCGTTTTGAAGATACACGGGGTGGCAACGGACTTTATGGACACGAAATGTGAGCGCCGCCATTTTAGATGGGGTCAACATAGCGATTTGAAACTTTCGGCAAAATATTTCTTTTGTCGAGATATTTCAAACGATGTATTACTCGACCCCCTTTGCTATTTGAAGTTTTCAAGTTGACTCCCCGTACCCCAATTTGGGGGGTATGGGGTGAAACTTTTATAGCTCAACATTCAAGCCCCTCAAAATAACCAAGGACGTGTTTTTGCGTTTGCTCATATTCGCAAACTAAATTTTATTGAACATGTAGAAACTATAAAGAACAAACTAGTTAAAATTGCAACATTAGCAAGAACGAGGTATGGATTACCGTTGAAATATATAAAGTTATACCATGGACAGATTATTAATTCAGTAGGCACTTATGGTGCAAGTGTTTGGACACACAGGCTGACGGAAAATAAAAAGTTGGCTGAAAAATTGGATAGCGGGCAGAGATCTGTGTTACTGAGAACATCAGGCGCTTATCGGACTACACCCGGTATAGCTCTGAATATTATGCTGGCAATAATGCTTCTCCACCTGGAAATCAGCATCAATGTATTGGTTTAAAAAAGGAAATTTAATTAGAGTTACATAAATCTTGGGAACAATGCCAAATTGTAGAGCAGAAATAGAAGAAATTATAGTAAGGAAGTGGCAAAGTCTTTGGGAACAGAGTAATAAGTCTAGAAGATAGTTTAGAATAATTGATAATGTATCAACTAGACTGGACTGGAAGGAATGGAACCCAAGTGGGGGACTGATAGGATTTCTAAGTGGCCACGGGCCTTATTGGGCAATATTATTTGAACTTAGCTTGGTGGACTCTTCGGAATGCGAGTGTGGTTAAGAATGAACACCGGAGCACGTAGTTCTTCAGTGCCCCAACAATCAAATAAACGATCAGGGAACAGAATAGCAACAGATTATTGACTTAAGACGAGATTTGCAAGAGCATGCAATTCGGGACATGAGAAACGACGAAGACTTACGGACCTCCCTGGATCTATTTGCGGCGAAAATCTCACACATGTGTAAAAGATTTGTAAATAGGAATTAGAAGAGGAATTACAACTTAAATTACATGAACCGGAACTACTCAAGCAACTGTATATACTGTAAATAATGCGTTATTGTGAAACCGTGCTGTTCGTTCTCGTCGTGTTCGTGCGTCTTGAATTGTGGGCGTGTCTTGTATGCGTGATTGTAAAAACAGGCCTGGAGTAATTAAAAGGGAAGGGAAAGCATGGTTCATGTGAACTTAGTGGATTTTCCATCAATTCCACGGTCATGGCCGTTGCTTCCCTTCGAAAGATTGACGTGACAAGTATAAATGTACGAATAAATGAGGAATTTAATAAATAATATTAAAAGCCCCCGAGCTGCTACCGACTGACAGTCAGGACAGCACCGAAGCTCTGGATGGCAGAGAAGCAGCAAATAGCGTTCTAAGTGAAAGTGTGTGTGAAGAAAATTAGTGAAATAGTGTGTGGAATAGTGCTAAGTCCTGTTTGGTGCAACGATATGGAGAGAAGATGAGGAGGAGGCCCCTGGAATCAGCCCCGATCGACAGATCTGGAGGAGAGATCCCGCTGCCCAGGGGCCTGAATCAACTCTACCAATCAACACCATCGCCTGAAGATGTATGAATGAATGTGTTGTAATTGTATGTGATTGTCAATGTGTCTTGTAAATAAAAATTAGTAGAATATCAGGAAATAATAATAATATGTTTTGGAGGGGATGATTGATATTAGTTTTTTTTAGGGATAGTAAGCTGATGTCGGGAATAGAGATAGTATCATATAGTAGTAATAGTGGGAATAGATATACATTGGAGGATTTTGTATAAGTACGCTATATATAAATAAATAAATAAACTAAGAATGAGTAATTAATAAAGAATAAGTAATGAAAAGAATAATAATGGGAATGATTGAGTGTGAATGGAAAGTTAAATAAAAGATAAGCTACAGGTAAATATACATACATGAATAAGAAAAATAATTAAACTATTCTATAAATTGTGATTTGCGATATTCACAAATTTTGTCAGAGTAGCCGTACCGATGGGGAGTTATTTGTACACTTCCGAGGTAGTATTGTTGTTGACGGTGATATGCAACTATTTCCATATGTTATGGGGGACTAAAGTCTTACGTCAGACCCGGTAGGTCGCCATGGTAACCCGCCATGTGTTAGTCTAAACAAACGGGTGTTTAGCAGTAAGTTTTGTAGTGTTCGATATTCATCAACTCGTTATGGTTTTGTGCTTTGTACCATAGTGTCATCATTACAATAAAAGAGACATGCGTTGTTTTTTCTGTTTCCAAAGGCCGAAACTAGAAAAGGAAGTGGAAGGCTCCAATTACGTAAGTAAGCAAATTTCACGTAATACAATTGAACGCAATTTTGAATACATTATGATTATGAGGTTAATTCATCGTTGATTGCTGAGTTCTTGATGTAAAAGAGGCGATAATTATATCTAAGAAGCTTAGACTGAAGTTGCTAATTCGGTTGTAGTTAAGAACACAAACTCAAGAAGATAAAACGAAACCCTTGTACCGTGTGTACAGCTACGCAAATTGATATTGTAGGTAAAGTATACAAGGTACAGGTATAGCATAAATCAAGATTACCTTTGTATGTGTATCATAAGAACATAAATTACCGGAATAAATATTAGCTACTCACCTCAACTTATTATATGTACTGCTCATATGTAGCTTCTTGCACTTCCATCGTATGTGCGTCAAATCTCGGACATACGTAAGCAAAAGTACATGTTTGGACTCCACATCATTTTCTACTCTTTCAATCAGTTTCCGCTCGTCACCGAAATAATCAACAGTTCGAAAAATATTAAAACCCATTGCTTCCCCCAACTGATTTTCAACCTTTCGAACTTACTGTTTGTTTGGACTTGGCCTCCACCGTTGTTATGGAAACCAACCGGATGTGGCGTCAAGACTTTAGTTCTCCGTTACTATTGTTGTATTTTTCCTTTCCGGTCACCCCTGAAAGGAACACTTCAAACGCAACAGTGTATAATAAGGAAAGAATTAAAACTCTGCTTTACTCGCTTGGTCAAAAATGTGTCACCAGGACATGCTGGGTCTAAGGCATAGACCCTGCGAGTCCAGTGACGGCCAGTGGTTGTCTCGACTGGGTGTTGCAATCAGGCCTGCCGCCAGCCACAAAGAGTAAGGGGCCACTAAAAATTTAGGGAAGGACATAAAATTAAATATTTATATTGGGGCATTATAAACTTGCGGGGGCTCAGGCCCCCTTGCTGCGAGCCTGGACTTTCACTATGTGTGAGAAGATTGGGTAGCTAATCAGTCACAGTCAATCAACATAAGAGTTGAATTCATGTAGTCACATACACAAGAGAAGAAGTGATCAGATTATCAAATAAAGAGACGTTAGTCATTTCGTTACGATTTTGAAAACACTTAGAAAAATGTCGTAGGTATAATATTGAGGATAGAATTTGATAGTTTGTCACAATTTTTCGTCGCCAGAAATTTGTGTGACTGTTATTGGTATTGTTAATATCAGTTTTAGAAGCTTTGATAAGATAAATTGAATTTTATAAGCTGTAACATTAAAAGCTTTGAAGATTCACTAAGCGTTTTCTCCACTATTTCGAACTATAAAGTCTAACAAGCCCACAGCTCCTGACATTGATCAAAATTTTTCTGCCGAGTAGATTGAAGACAGTTCATGAAGACAGAACTTTCCTTTGTCAAGAAATGTGTAAATTGAACATAAGTTCTCCACAAATTTGTTTTAAAAAATTCCAAAAGTAACTCGGAAATTTCTCTGGAGTAAACAGCGTGACTGCCATAACGTGCCATGTGAATGTAAAGTAGGATTTTGCTTCGCAAGTAATTACATTGCATACTTCCTTTGCTTCGCTTACCCATTTCATTGTATCACTCTTTCTCCTTTTCGATATCTGTTTGTATTGTCTGTTGTTTCACTCGAATCATCAAGCTGGTCTCTTATACTTCTAATACTTGTTTCAAAGTGGAAAATAGCCTTTTGTGCCAAGGTATTGTCAATTTCTAGATTTCGAAGTTGATTAAACAAATTTCCACAAGAGGCATTGTTTTATTAAAGAAAGGAAAGCGAGAAATTAAAATGGCTGCTAATAAGTGTTTTCGTGAGTACTTCAGCCCGATGGATTGTGTTTGAAATTTTCTCGTTCTCCATTTTCACTACCTTATTCATGCATTGAATAATATCCTTTTTATGTTCAAAGACAGTATTTACGCTTCTGGTAGCTGTGCCTTAATGAGTGAATCAAAAACTGCGACTCACTGCTGACTATCAGAAAAAAGTACATACGCCTTGCAAATTTGAGAAAATATATTATTTACAGAAGCAACTTTTCTCATAAATAGATTCACTTGATAAGCGTAACAATGAATGTACACAGCATTTGAAATGGGACGATACAATGCTATAGCTGTAAAATTGTGATTTCGCGATTAAAGTAACATGATTCGCCCGCAATAGCCTAAACCAATATGGACCAAATTTTCAGTTCTAACTTAGCTTTTACGCTTGATATCAGTGTGTGACCTATTTTCTTTATTTGTCTTAATTCTTGCAAACGTAAATTTAATTGCAGTATTTTCTATTACATTCAGAGTACAGTAAACTATTCTATGAATAACTCAGAAATTAAACTTAAATTAAAAAACGGGTCGCACAGCAATAAGAAGAGTATAAAATTCGGTTAGAACTGAAAACTCACACATTGGATTAGACTGGAAGTGGACATACGAATTCAAATATTTGCTCTGGTCTCTATCTTCCGACACTAAGGAGTCACTCCAGTATAGTTAGTTTTCGTTACGTAGAACTCGAGAATCGTGCTTGACATTCAACATTCGGTCCCAGGTTCGAGTTCCGGCAGGGGGCATGGGTGTGGATTTTAACAGCTAAAGGCAAATCGTGACGGGCCGAAGTTCACAGTTACTAGACTGGCTCATATAAAAATCAAGTTTAGCAAAGTTCACATTCAACATTCTGTGGTAACATCTCAGTCTCGTCTATTCAAAGGCAGGAAGGAACATATACAAGCTCTCACACAACACATACGCTCTCTCTCTCTCTCTCTCTCTCTCTCACACACACACACACACACACAGAGAGAGAGAGAGAGAGAGACAGCGACTGCGAGTAAATGAAGGAGAAGCAGACAGCTTTTCAGCCTAAGCGGTCACGCGCGCCACAAATGGCACCTACCGGATGGAATAGAAAGCTAAGGAGGGGAGAAAAAGAGTAGAAAACCTGGTGAGTGACTTTAAGGTTGCAGCAGCTTTCTGCCAATGGTAATTAACATATAAGGGGCAGTGAAATGAAAACAGAACACCCTCCATAAAACACATTCCTCACAAAAGTTTGCAACACTGTTGTTATGTATCGATACTGCCATCTGTGGGGTAGGAGAAATGCATAGTGAAAACGCACAGGTCCAACAGTTGTTTCGTTATTGCTCTGGAGGTGAGCGTAGTGAAAAGTGTGTTCGTCCAGCATTGGAAATGGAGGTAAGCAAAGAGCAACAAGGTGTGGTTCGTGTCTTGGTGGCCGAGGGTACTGGAACACGCGAAATTCATCGTCGCATGTCTGCTGTGTATGGGGAACACTGCATGTCCCTGAGATCGGCAGAAGAGATTCCGCGAAGGACGCACATCACTGCACGATGATTCGTGCCCGGGGCATCGAGCCATTACGCCTGATGTGATTCCGCGGATTGATGGTCTGATCCGGGAAAACCGACGAATTACAGAGGAAGAAATTCGTGTTGAGATCGGCATTAGCCATGGCTCCGTGCATGCCATTATGAAAGATCACCTGCAGTTCCGAAAAATTTGCGCGTAGTGGGTTCCGCATAAACTGACGGAGGGACAAAAGATTGACAAAATGGCTGCATGTCTGAGTTATCTGCAGCAGAACCACGAGGAAGAGTATGCGTTTCTGTCACGTATCGTCACATGTACGTCGGTTTCACTCGGACGAGGATGTTCAAGAGTGGGTGAAGTTGTGGATCCGTCAGCGACCTACCTCTTTCTACAAGACTGGAATAGATCGTCTCGTCTCCCAGTAGGATAAATGTATTAACACTTCTGGCAATTACTTTTGAATAAAACAAATCCCATTGTCACTTTGTAGCGGGTGTTCGGTTTTCATTTCACTGCCCCTCATAGTACATGCTATTCCAACATCCAGCCAAGGGAGATTCAATGTAGCGGGTTGGGCGTTCAAAGGCTTGTGGGAAAATTGCACACTCAAGATTAAACTGTAAACTTGTGAAGTATTTTTATTCTCTTCCTAAAAGGAAACTATGGCTTTTTTGAACACCTAGGGATAGAATATTATTACATATTCTATATTTTAGAGTGATTGAAATAAAACTTAAATAATTTAAGAAAATGGTTGTTGCGCAACGGGGCAACATTGTCATAGGCCGCTCCTTCCATGGACCCGTTTTAGTGTATCGAGAGTTATTCTATCGACTGCGTCAAATGACGAGTTGAGTCGTTTAATTTTGAGAAAAATTGTGTGCAGTTAAATAGAATGTTACGTAAGTTTACATCATTAACCAAATCAAGTCAGTTATGTAATAAATTTCTACTTAGAATAATGTTTAAGAGGAACGAAAAGAATACTGGCTTCGTATACTCCAAGTTCAAGTTCAATTTAAAAAAAATAAATATGTGTTACGATTTTAGCAAAGCAGGTTCCAACGATTGTGTTTTTAATGACACTTTTTTTTTTTTTACATAATGTACGAGTATTACCTACGTATACATGGCACGATCCCCCTTTTCCCATCCTATACAAAATATTAATTTGTAATAATTACGATCAATCGTATAAAGTTTTAGCAGTGGAAGAAGAAAACAACAAGAAAATTGTAAATCAGCCATGTTTTCTGCCTTGACGGGGAGAGAGTTTATTGGAAATTTTGACATTCTTGGTTGTGAATAAAATGCTTGAGGCATAATCTTTTTTGTCTTGACGGCTGTCTTCGCGTTTTGTCAGTGTTTTGAAAGGCTCTTCGAAGAACCATCAAGCCTTGCGATGGAACAGTCTTAGACGAAAATTTGGTTGTCAGTCGTAAAAGCCTTGAGTGTCAGTTTTTGTTCTTCAAGACGATATGAGATTAGTCGTGACTTTCTACGTGCGTTTAAAAATTATTGTCAGAACAACTGTGTTACCAAACGGTAGGTTTTTATGCTTGTGAAAATCTAATGGAAATCATTTCGGTAAGTTCGGACCATTGTGAATTAGTTCGTTTTCTATGATTTTATGACGTCTCTAAAGTAGAAGACAAGGGTTGAGTCCCACTTCTAGTGCAGCGTCACTTCTTAAAATTTAATGAATACGTAAAGATAACGAAGAAAGGAAAAGGAAAGAAAGCGGAGGAGTTTCATGAGTGTCCGTAATGGTTGTTGAAAGATGAGCTTATGCCACTGTTTTTTTTATCGGGAGTTTTTTTTTCTCCGGTGAGCACAAGTGACTTGGGTCTCACTTTAAACTGTAGTTTCAGTTTTCAAGACATTATCTTCCCGAACAAAGGCAAATCACCATTAGTTCACATTATTCAGGGACCTTCGGGCCATATACCTTCTTTCAGGAAGAACACTCGTCGCCATTATGAATATTGAACGCTGAGAATCCTACGTTGAAAAATTATATGTGTAAAATATAGGCCTACGTACGTATTTATATTTAATGATAAGATGAAACTGAAGTGAAAAAAGACAAGGCGTCTAGAATCAGACCCATTTTACTCTTGTTTACATATGATAAGAGTTTAAAATCAGTTTAGGCTCGTTTTATACATATTTTTCTCGGAAATTATTGATACAATTCTTTGAAGGATTCTTCTGGTACTTAGAACCTGGAATTCGTAGACTTCCTTCTCGCTTAGAAATTTGAATAGTAATTGTTTGGTTTTGAATTACTATGTCATAATTTTGAATCAAGATCACGGGTGTGCATGTGTGACATTTCTCTGGCGTATGGATTTTTCTCTCTTTATTACGGTTAGTCTTTCTCTAATTATTTTTTGATAGATCTTTACAAAATATGTTCACACGGGTTGTTGTTTTGAACATACGTTTTATTTATTTATCTTATGTTGTGGACCACTAAATGCGTAATTTCTGTTCAGAGCAATTTCAATTACGCTTTGTTTTTATGAATCTCATTATTTTAGTCTTCATTCTGAATTAATATTTCTGACATGCAGAAGCTTATATAGTAAAAGGTTTATAGCTTCTTCTTTTTTTTTTAATCCATATGACTTTAAATATGGGCAAAATGTAAAATAATGTCCAATATTTGTTCTCCTGAAAATGAACCAAACTTTTGGATCAGTACGAAGTACGTCCGAAGGGCCTAGCAGGTTAAGCTAGTGAAAAGTGGATTGGAAGGAATCATGATAAAAAAATACTACCATATTTAGCATAAAAAATGATGGCTCTCTACCAAATTTCAGCTCAAAAGATGCTAATCTAACCTCAAAATAAATTAAAGTGTGTTTTTTGGTAGTTTAGCGATATCTCGGTCGGATTTGCACCTACGATGACCTTTTATTTTCTTAAATTGAAGATTTTTCAAACTATACAAGATGGTAATTGTTTCGTTTATGTAGACCCCAAATTCAAATTTTTAGAGAGGTTAGCCGTCGTCCACGAAGGGTAGCTGGCAAACGTCGCTTTCGAGCTTGCATTTACAATGCATGTGTTACGTAAGAAGCCCGGTCATGTCTCTTATTTTTTTGTTATCTTCTACCACTTTAAAACATCTGAAAAAATTCATGGTTCATACCACTAAATATACGTACTTTTTTTCGAGCCAACTCTTGTCTTAGTTTTTTTAATTCAATTCATATTTTCTAACCTCTCTAAAAATGTGAATTTGGTGCCAACATAAATGAAACAATTACCATCTTGTAGAGCTTAAAAAATCTTCAATTTAAGAAAATAAAATAAAATCATCGTAGGTGCAAATCCGACCGAGATATCGCTAAAATACCAAAAAATGAACTTTGATTTATTTTGAGGTTAGCTTAGCATTTTTTGAGTTGAAACTTGGTAAAGAGCCATGATTTTTTCATACTGAATATGGTAGTACTTTTTATCACGATTCCTTCCAATGCATTTTTCACCATCTTACCCTGCTAGGTCCTTTCCTGAGAATTTACTGATGTTTAAATTGACCATATTATGTTTAAAAAACACTCGGTACACGTTTCATAACTTTTCTCGATGTTAAGGTCAAAAAAATACCGACACAGTTGTCTGAAGGTATAGAAAGTGTCCATAATTATAAATGAATTCAATTTGATTCATAAATGAAATCAATTCAATTCTTGTAGTGTATGTGCTTCCTTAGGTCACTTTTTAAACACTAGGAACATTTTTACGGCAGTACTTACGCACGTCCTGCGCACAATTTTTGGTAATTAACACTTCGTTTCACAGAATGTCAAGTAGAACCAAGTTCTAGAACTATAATCTACATTTTATCTAAAGACATTAGGGTGGTCAAAATTAATTTCATTAAAGTGCTTGAAAGTGTACAGAATATGCATGTTTATAGTGAAACAAAGTTTGAACTTCGGTCCGCGATCTTTTTCAGAAATCGTAGAAGTTTGATGAAGTGTTGGTATAGCCTATATCTCCTTTTCGTTTATAGTGTAAGCTGGGTTAAGTGCCTCTCGCAATATGCAAGTAAAACTCCTTTATGTGAAGCGAAGTAGAAAATAACTCAGTTTTTGTACCTCAGACAAAACATTCATTACTTTCATCCCAAATTCACGGATTCAGACATAAGATGCCCTTGAAGTTACAACAGTACCAGATGCGTAAATATGAAACCGGAATTTATGTACAGAAAAGACAGTGATTGGATGGCAATGCTAAGAACTATTTTATTCGACGTATTGGCCATCGCTAGCGATACATTTCTGCCATCGTTCCGACAATGTGTGCATGCCAGACCAAAAAAACTGTGCCTCTTATGCTGCAAACCAGTCATCAAGCCATTTTCGTAAGATGTGAAGCGCTGGTCAGCAAGTGCGTGTCCCATGGATGCAAATAAGTGAAAATCGGAAGGCGCCAAGTCTGGTGAGTAAACCGCATGCGGAAGGATTTCCCAGCCAAACATCGCAATCGTTTCCTTGACCGGTTTTGCTGTGTGGGAGGGTGCATTATCGTGAAGCACAATAACTTTATGTTGTCTTTGTTCATATTCTGGTCGTTTTTCACGCAAAGCTTGATGCAAATCGATCATTTTTTTGTTGTCGGTAACGTTGGGTATTAACGGTTTCGCCAGGTTTCAGCAGTTCATAATAGATCACTCCCTTCTGATCCCACCAAACACAAAGCATTGTCTTCCGTCCATAGTGATTTGGTCTTGCAGTCGATGTCGCCGGTTCTCCTGGAGTTACCCATGATCCTTTACGCTTAGGATTCTCGAAATAGATCCACTTTTCGTCACCAGTCACAATTCGATGGAGAAATGATTTCCTTTTGTACCTGGCGAGCAGAATTTCGCAAGTGGTTTTTCGGTTTTCCTGCTGTCGTTCAGTCAATGGATGTGGAACCCATTTTCCCACTTTCTGAATCTTGCCCATGGCTTTGAAACGTATGAAAACTGCTTCTCGTGTCACATTTAATTGATCCGCGAGTTGTTGCGTTTGAGCGTCATCCTCATCCAACAAAGCTTGCAATTCACTGTCTGCAAACTTTTTCGGTGGTCTTCTACGTTCTCTGTTTCTCACGTCAAAATCGCTACTTTTAAATTTTGTAAACCACGCATAACATTGTGACTTACCAAGAGCGTGTGATCACCGTAAGCTTCGACAAGCATGCGATGCGGTTCTGCAGCAGTTTTCTTCAAATTGTAACAAAAAATCATTGCTGTCCGCACATCGTAGTTTGTAGGAACAAATTGCGCCATGTTCAACGCTATTAAACACTACACTATGGCATGAAACTTGGTTGTGGGTTGCAAATCGTTATCAGCAGTCAAAACAAGCAAGTGATGCCAAGAGCGCAGTTTTACGGTAACCACAGTGACAGCTAACGCCGTCTATGCACAAATTCCGGTTTCATATTTGCACACCTGGTATAGTTACCAACTTGATTCCATTGTCATCATTTTAAATTTTGTAGAAGAACCAGTCGTTCTTCTATAATAGGATTTTGCATAATTACATTGAGCTATTCATGCGAATTTTATTAAATTGAGCTCTAAAACATTTTACTGGTATAAAGCTTTAAAGCAATGTTGATACGTAATCTAGTTGAAAACCGCAAATGAAAAAAACTTGGTGAAATTAATATTGATATTTTATAATATGTGTAAGAAGTGTTTAGAAAGTGATTGCTGTAAAGGAACTGCAGTTGCAAAAAAAAAAAAAAATCCTTCAGAGAAAGATTATAAACTAGCCGCACTTCCTTTACACATCTCTGCGCTAAATTCTGGTAATTTCAGAAGATGTATACAATATGTGTCTTATTTATTGTACTGCTTTTTTGTAACTTTATCTACACTATTAAAAATTTTGTCAACTATCTAGGAATTTGCGCATGTTGTTTCATTAAAATGTAGGAAAACCCAGATACTTCTCGCATGCTGATTTTGAAATTTGCAGTTTTCAGTTATATGCGCAGAATGAGAAGACGATTTCTTGTAACCTTGCATACAGTTCTGAATGAGTGTTTTCTGCCGCCATCGTGATCACTTATTGTAGCAGAAACTGAAATAATTCTCAGTGAATGGGGATTCAGATCCCTAATTAGCAAATAGGAAAGTGATTAAAATGTGACGTAAGTCGTGGGAGTAACTTAGTTTGTCTTTGGGGTTCAAGCAACGCTCTTCTGATAGTTTATGTAGTTTTGTTTTATTAGTGTTTCTCATAACTTGCATTTTAGTCCAGTCAGTAAGACGCTGGACGTCGGATTGATCATTTCAGAGTTCCGTTGCTTCCAGTATCCGTGAAAACTGAATGTTAACTGTTTTTTATTAGCTAAGCTACTGGAAATTTTCGGGTAGCTAAAGTTGCTCAACTTTTCCAGGAATAATTTTCACAGTGTACTGAAACGATTTTCTGCACAAGAGTATAAAATGTGTGCAAAACGTGTCAGCAGGTTATCATGTATATATTTACATTCGTTGTGTACTTTTTTCATTATCACTTTTTTATACATTTCGTGTTCAGATTTTGTTGAGAAATATGTACTGATATCAGGCTTAGTCACTTTCGCAACATACAGATGCTTATCAGAATAATGGAAACACCTGTAGTTGGCAACACGTCAGATGTATGGGTTGGCAGTGGTGTCGTGGCGACCGCAGCGCCGGACTGCTGGTGGTGGTGTGTTAGGTCGGTCTCCATACTACGTCAGGCGTCGTGGAACAGGACTGTGCAGTGGCTGCAGCAGACGGAGGTAGTGTAAAATGGGAGACCTCTCAGAGTTCCAAAGAGGGCAAATTGTTGGTGCGCGGTTATGTGGAGTGAGTGTGACGGCAGTGGCTAGTGTGTTAGGTGTGTCGCCAGGGACAGTGTCGAAGGTGATGACGGCCTACACAACACACGGGAAAACCACATCGGGGAAGCGGAACAGTGGGCGGAAGAAAAGCATCAGTGACAGGGCACGCCGGGTATTAAAGCGCATTGTCACGCGGAACCGTCGTGCCACTGCGGCGCAAGTGACGGAGGAACTCAATCAGCACCTCCCCCAACCTGTTTCGACAATCACAGTCCGCCGCGAATTACATGACATGAACTTACGGGGTCGTGTTGCACGGGCCAAACCTCTCATCAGGGACCAGAACGCTTTAGCACGCCGCAAATGGTGCCGCGACCATGCAACTTGGACCGTTGACGACTGGAAACGTGTGGTATGGTCGGATGAGTCACCATTCACCCTATTCCAAACCACGGGCCGTGTTTATGTGTGGAGAACGCCCAAAGAAGCGTATGATCTGCAGTGTCTCCGCCCAACTGTGAAACATGGCGGCGGCACGGTGATGCTGTGGGCCGCAATATCATGGTTTTCATTGGGTCCTGTGGTCACACTTCGCGGACGCATCACTGCCAACGATTATGTCGCAATTTTAGGAGACCACTTGCATCCTATGGTCCGGATGTTGTTATCAGACAATGACGCCATATTCCAGGATGATAATGCACCCATTCACACAGCTGGAGTTGTTGCAGCGTGGTTTGAGGAATATCGGGATGAAGTTCAACACCTCCCCTGGCCCGCCCAATCCCCAGATCTCAACATAATTGAACATCTGTGGTCCATCTTGGAAACACGACTCCGGCGACGATTTCCACCTCCATCCTCTCTCACAGAACTGGCCGATGCCCTGCACGAGGAATGGTGTAATATTCCACTTGCTACCATTCACGACCTCTATGCCTCCATCCCACGTCGCATCAAGGCTGTTCTGAAGGCGAAAGGTGGCCCGACACCATATTAATCTGGTAAGTTGCACTTTCGTTCAGGTGTTTCCATTATTCTGATAAGCATCTGTATCTCTTCTATGTCCAGCGAGAAAACTGATTTTGTGTGTTCCGGTAGCACCCTGTTGGTTAAGGCATTTGGCTACCACCGAAGGCGAGTCGGTGCTGTTCGTGCTTCGGAAGTTTTGTTCACTGTGCCTTCTTACAGAAAACTATTGTACTGTTTTTTACTCTTCAGTAAGTTCAGAAACAGCACAAAAGCTGTTTGGGACAATCTGAGGCACATCACAGTGGATATTAACGACCAGCATGGGTAACAAACAGTAACACAAAATTTGCGCAAATTGTACTTGAACACACAATGTTACTTGCATTTGTTTTCGAATCAGTGCAGAATTATTTTACAGCTTATGTATAAACATGCTTCTGTATATTCGCGCTAACTTTGCACCAAAATTTAGTGCAAGGCAAATTATTTCCTGGGTCTTGTGTGTAGTAGAGTTCAGTTCTCATACTATACTAACCCACGAGAAGCTATAAACAGAATCAGAACACATGCAATAGAAGTCCAAAGTAAGAAATATAATTAGCCTTGTACTAATTCGCGGTGCAAAGTTAGCGCAAATAAAGTATAGAAAAGGTTTTATTGTGTATCTCATTACTTTTCCCCCAGTGATACTTACTTGCAGTAAAGTACGAAAAAAGACTTCGTCGTTTTTTCAGATACAACTTATTTACTTTTCACAAAAACCTTGTGTGTGGTAACAGTTGAAAAATACACCGTGAAAGTGGTTGTTGACATGACAGGGACTTGAACCCGAATCGTCGAGTTTTCTGCTTGGTGTTCTAGCGATTGTACTACCGTGGTACGGCCAATTTTCTGTGCATATGGATCATTCCTCTCACCTCAGTCGAATCAGATATCGTACTCATTACTAGTGTCCAAATCAGAGAACTCCACTACTGCATGCGGGAACTTTCGTTGCAATCTAAAATCTCGACATGTGGTGAAGTACCTTGATTTTGATACTAGCTGGTTCGACTGAAGTGCGAAGAATGCGTTATGTACGCAAAAAATTTGGCTGTGCAATGGAGTATAATGGCTAGAACATCCGGTCGAAACTAGGAAATTTGAGTTTCGCTCACGGTAATGACCTCACGGTTTCGCACACGATCAGTTTTCCTGTGTATTTTCCTCGTTTATGTTTAAAATCTAGAGTTGAGAAAGTAGTTCATACGTTGTTTTTTTTTTAACAATAATTCGTTCACGCACACACACATTTTCAGTGCTATTCAAATATGTCCACTTCAAACGTAAATTCATTCTTTTAAACTGATTCGTGCGTTCTTCTTTAGTTATTCTCCGTCCTTTGTCTCCTAAAGAAAAGTGTTCTATGGTACTCATATCGCATATCTCTTTATCGTAAAATCAGTTTGAAGAACTTTATATTCTTGCTATTGACTCGATACTTCTAAAGATAAAAGTGTTCTCATATAGAAGTTCTTTTGAAATTGTCGTCTCACTCCAAGTGCCACGCTTTGCTTTCAAGACTCTTCATAATATCAAAGACAAGCATGGAAACTGGAAATCAAGGAGCATCAACTTCTGGCTTTAACTTCAAAGTTCCAAATCTACCTGAAAGAATATTGCTTCGTGGAATAGAAGATTCTCAATTTATTCAGCTAAGAACTTCTTGGATGGTGGTATGAACGTGAAATGAAAACTTGTATGAAACGCAAACTTTGCTTGAAACTAATGCAAACCAAAAATACATTTATACAAAGTACAAAACCTTGGTAATTTACATACAACTTTATCTCCTTAACTTTTGTGTAACTTTAACAGTTATTACTACATGGTGCTAGAAAAAGCAAAATTATATAGCCATAGGGACTGAAGGATAAACGTGTACAGTACGTAGACGGAAGGAGTGTGTTTTCCTTAAGATCTAAGGTCTTTTGTATCTTATTACTGTGTACAGACATTTTCAGCTTGTCCGTATATGAAACAGGAATCTCTGTTTTTGACTCATTCTTGAAAGGTAAGATGAATGTAAACATTGTTTCAGCAAGATAACTGAAAAATTAGAATTTCTTATTTTTTTAATTTTATTTATTTTTTGTTTGTTTTTCAGAAACAGTTCTACTATTGCAACAAATATGTAGATGAAACTAAAACAGTTTGATGGGTTAATTAGTCCAAAATCATTGAACTTAAGGTGTTTTGTTTTAAAATAATTTTTACTACCTGAAGGTGTATTGTTGTATGGGCCAAAGTCAACAGCTAAATTTTTCGGGAATCTGTGAATTGAACTTCTTTTTATAGTCTTTAGGCAACTCAGGCTCAGGTGAATGTCATTATTTTTCAGTTTGCTGTTTGAGGTAAAGCACGTACAGAGTTCATTTTTACTGATAATTTTAGAAGAACGTTTCACATTAACGGCAGCATTTTTCCGTTCCCTTCTCTTTTAAACTGAATCCTTGTTGGGAATGAACTTGTATGTACCTACACTATCATGCGCACACGACTACAGTTGTTTGATATGCTATTCGTAACACTCTAATAATGAAAATATATCTGCAAATAGCACTTTTAATAAAATATGCATTAATAACACGTCGTAATTACGTCATTTTCATGTGTATCAGCACAGTCAATCTTTCTTTATAATGTATTTATATGAACTCAGTTGCAAGTACGGTATGTTTGGATGGAATAAAAACAGTATGGTATAACCATATACTAAATAATAAGACTATCGACTAGACTAATTATTATTTAGTCTATGATAGAACTTAACACGAGCTTGGCCGACGGACTGCGTTGCGTTGCCTAAAGGTTATTCCGTATTAGATTCAAAGAAGCTCGTCATTAATGCAAAATCCGTTAAAAGCCACCTGGATCGTCTTAAACACTTATTGCCCATTTCGAGTGCTCCTTGCAGTTATTGGAGTAAATAAATTGAGTGAATCTTCCTAATGCCACACAAATAGATTCACAACTTCTCCGGGACAGGTAGACCGGGGCTATTTGAGTAAGTAAGAGAAAAGTAAACATTGCTCAAAACTGACGTACTTTAGAGTTTAAATAATTATGCCATAATCTACGTACATTATTATAGTAAAACATATTAAATAATGAAGAACCTGTTAAATCATGGAAATTCTGAAAACGAATTTAAAATAAAAATGACAGAATTCGAGACTAGTATCAATCACGGGGCTATTCGGGTTGCTCAGGTGGCTATTTGGGTCTTTCGCTGTATCAACATTGTTTACATTAATCACATTAGCGCTCATGTATATTCTTAAATTATACCCTTTTCTGTATAATGTGTGAAAAACATAACATTAATAAACATTTCCCCTCAACCCTGTTTGTTTGAAAAACTCGAACCAGCGAACAAAGAGCTCTTCCTTAACGTAACCTCTATCTGATAAGGAAACATGACAAGCCGGTGGTAGATGGTGGGATGTATTGTCCAACTGCGTTGCAAGAGACTATCACAATGACATTCTCGCGACAAGAAAACAAGCCGCTTCACAATGCCCACTTTGTATCTGTCTACAGCTCTACAGTAGTTTTTAAAAACGATCACAGACAAGGGGGTGCGCCCTCCCTTCTCAAGGAAAATACATGTAGTTGAAAATGTAAGGTCAGCCGTCAGTGATCTGTTCCTCAGACCTGCGCCGCCTCATGAAAATCCTGGATCCACCCCCTGTTTTCATCCACTATCCAGCACCCGTGCATTACGTAGGGCCTAATATTGTCTACTTTCCTGGACGTTAAGATATTTTTACTATATTCATTTTGGCGCCCCTGCAACTCGGCGCCCTGTGCGGGGGCACCGCTCGCACCGCCCTAAGGTCGGCCCTGATCGTTAGGCATTTCTGTGTTTCTCTGTAAGGGCATTCTCCTATCTGTAGCCTCAAGACCGATTAATTATCCTGTTTGCTTACACTGGAAATGTCTTCACATGTTTTGTTATAGTTTTGGTTACATATTTACGCACTTTACAAATAATCTCAGCAGTTCTCTTGGGAGCAGGAAGTTCATTCCGTGAAAGTGCCGCATTCCCAGTTTGACTAAGCGTACTATGGTGTGCAATATAATCTTTACACGACTTTTTTATACACAATTTTTCTCTAAGCCTAGAAGATAGGCCACCCAAATGACGTTGTGGGCGATGTGTGATTCTGACGTGAGAGTGTGTGCGTGAGCAAGCAAGGGTTGGAATTTTGTTTTCTTTAAGAGAAATCATTATCGCATGTCCTGGCTTCTGGAAAGATATTTATGATTTCTTGCAGTATGTATAGGAAATAATGAAAAACACGTAAGAAAGTCGCATTTGAAACATCAAAACAAGAAGCCTAACACAATTTATACTTTACTTGGGCCATTAGGTGAAATTTACTGAAAGGTGTAATTTTAATTGTCCAGTAGAAAATGATACTTACCGAGCATGGAGAAACGAAAATGAAAGTTGAAACCTATGGTTACTAGGTAATTATTTCTTTCTTAATGAATCGAGTATTTTATAAAACACTAACGTTATGCACCAAAGACAAGAGAAAACGTCTGTTTCTATCAGTTCTTAAAAATGGGGCACGATATTTATGCTTTAGAATTTCTGATATTATGTTGTTAATTACGTTACAAAGAATATGTTAGTGTTAAACAAAATATAAAA
>JAGDQP010021437.1:13964-31739 GCA_022664845.1 Lepisma saccharinum
ATATATATATATATATATATATATATATATATATATAATATCTATCTATCTATCTATCTATCTATCTATCTATCTATCTATCTATATATATATATATATATAAACTATAAGTTTTGAAATCTTCCACTATTACCAACTTCTTTGTTCAATAAAACGCGCAACTAACCTAAAAAAACTCTGGGAACACTAAGTCGATTCCAGCCTGGGACAAAAAATAAAACGTCCCACAGGAACTTGGCAAACTCGCCCTGAAATTATAGGGAAAAGTTAACAATTGTAAACACAAGAATAGCTAAGAACCCTTGAGGTTCGCTCATATCCTTATTAAACAAATTACTCACTTTCTTACTATATGGCTTATGGAACTCACAAGTTCGTTGCTGCAGTAACGAACGTTCGTCACAGGATTCTATATTTAAAGAAAAACATACTTGTAAAACAAATATTTTCTTTAAATTATTAAATAAGGCTTTCAGTCTGCTTCGTGAAACAAATAGTAAACGTAAAAAGATAAACTAACATGAAAGGACCTACCGCTTAGTCGAAACACTAAAAATAGACAAGAAAAGAGATCAGGTTTACCACTTGCTGTATCACTTCTGTGGTTATGCTTAGCACAAAATGGTACAAGCACAATTCAACCCAGTGAATCTTAAGAAATCGTGGGTTATTCGTGGAATATTCCCAAAAACTTCAATGTCACAAACAAGACACAAATGAACAACAATTAAAAAGAATAGAACAAAACTGCTCTGTATAGGATACTTTACGCTTAGGTTTTCGTGTCCTGGAGCATAAATGACACCAAAGTCTGTTTATTTCCCTGAACTGAACTTCAGAAAAACGTCAAAGAGACCACTATCACCCATGTCAAACTTATTACAGACATAACACATATGATGAACCACTATTGTGAAATATGCTGCTGCTTATTTACAAGCACTTAAATACTACAAGTGCATAGTTAACGAACATCAAACCGAGTCTAAAGTAGAAAAACAAAATGTAATCACAAAATAATGCAAACCACATTAGTTCAAAAGCACAATTGAGCATCTCAAAAGATTATAAAATGAAACCGAATATATATTTTTCGGGAGATGAAAATGAGCAATGGCAAACTTTTGCAAGAAACTCACATATACTAAATATACACTTTCTTGAAGAAAAAAATTAAAACAATAAGCCCCTCGGAAGTGACTGCCAAGCATGTATACCATCAGTGGTGTACATCAAAATTCAAAACTAGAAGTTAAACATAGTAACGCAGTATTTCTGCAGCAAACAAATAGATTTTACTAGAGGAACAGCTTAATACCAAATCTTAATAAAATATGGACTACAAAACAAATAAGATAAAGAAAAAGCCCTATTTTTTTAAATTACAAGCACAGAGAAAACAATTCCTCTCCTTATGATATTTCTGTAAGGAAACTCAGCCAATGGGAATACACATACATAATGACGAAGCCTACTCAAGAGGACATAGTACTCGCAAATATGAATTTAAAAAGAATCGGAAAGATCCAAATAACAAAGATACGAAAGAAAACTTCTCTCTATTAATTGACATAATAGTTGTTTTTTGAGACACAGGTGAACAAAAGCCACACTTCGGAATCCAAAACACAGTGCCTAGAAGCACTTAAGCTAAAAAATCATATAAATGCTAGCAGCTACAAACTACAAGGGGTTGAGAACTATTCATCAAACCTGAAGTTCTTTCTAGCTTGAAGAGCTACACAATAGGCTTCCACTGAATATGTCACACATCTCAGCACAAATGTATTTTTTTTTATCTCTATACTACGTTTAAGTTAAAGGGAGTGCCTATTGATTTACAGGGATTCAGGCTTCGATCTCTAGTGATAACAAAATAATAAGAACCCAATCTGTGTTTGCGGACTGTGATTGCTCCGAACTTCTGGGCTTCAAACCCCAATGCAACAATTCTCTCAGCTCTGTTACTTCCATTCAGAAACATTCCGAAAATTCAGAAGCGTCTCAATCCTGTTTGCAACGTAGGTTGTACGTTCAGAGTTAACAGTACGTTCTGTCTTAGATCGCATCGCCAATTAACATCATATACAACCAGTATGACCAAAAATAATCCATACCACATGGTTATGTTGGTTCTGTCAAAATGGATAGCTGTACTAAATTTGAAATTATAAACAAGTTATGAACAAATTCCACATATGATCTATTGCGTCACCATCAATGGTCTGCATGCGTCCCCTCTTAGAAGAGGATCGTCCCCCTGCTTTCCAGGACAAAATAAAGTAAGGGAACGCAAATTCGATTTTCGGGGAACTGGAGGAACGACGTTCCCCCCAAATCAACCAGTGGTTATGATGTCATTTGTGACGATGCAGCCGTTATTGTGAGCCTGTATCACCGAAATTACGCATAATTTTAAATTACTCCAGATGAACTTTTTTTTTCATTTTGTTGTAAACAATCACATCGCAAAGTTTGCGACATTATTTTGGGGACACGCTGTCTATGGTGTAATGATGTGCTTTTGCTTTGTTCTTATTCTGTACTAGAATATCTTGTCACGTACCACAATGATTCATAACCTATTGGCGATTTATAAAACTATGTGTTTTTGGAGCACAGAGAAATGGAGCTCTGGTTAGCGAGAGAGAGAGAGAGAGAGAGAGAGAGAGAGAGAGAGAGAGAGAGAATAAAAAAAAGAGAAAATACAATATCTTGACTGTATGAGTTTATGAAGTTTCCGACGTAGCGTTCATGCCTTCTATTTGTGGTGAATTCTGGACGTATATATAATTGCAGGACACAACTGTCTCAGCCCTGTGTAATGTGTATATCATGAACTGAGTTGATGTGGCGAATGACTAATTACTGAATCGAATGCGCCATTCTAAAGGTTGATCTCGGTGGATGAGCTCTTCGAATTAGGTGGAGTGATACATTAGGCGAATTTCTAATTCTTTTTTTAATAAAAAAGGATTGCAGAGTCTGCCTGTCTCAATTCTGTCAAGTACGAAAGAGTAAGATCTTCATGCTATTGAATTATTCTGGAATCCAGAGAATATCGTGTAATTATCCGAGCAGCTCGATTGTTATACTCGTTGAAGTAACAGGATATGAGCAGGTACAGCGTATTGCCAGACGGACACGAAATATGTAAGAAGTGATCTTACCATCATGTAGTACATGTCCAGATGTGTTTCTATAGACAGAACATGACTTCTAAGCATGAGATACAGCTGAAAGATTCGTGAGGTAGTACATTTGGTGATATACTGTACATGTTCAAGAAAGACGAGATTTTCCAGTTCCATCTCTAAATAACAGGCTGACTCATGATATATGAATTGAGTATCGAGCATAATGAACTGCGGTAAGAGAGGCGAAGGTCGTCTTGCAAAGTGAACCACTCATATCTCTTCCATGTTGAGCTTCATTCTCCACCTAGCTGTCCAGTCTTCAATTTGCTCAAGATGACGTTGAGCAATGATATAGGCGCATCTGATGTTTCTGTGAGAAGCGAAGACTGCTGTATCATCAGCAAAGGTAGATAGAACAAAGAAAATCTTAATATTTCTTGAAGATTTCACTTTCTCAATATTAAGAAAAACATGTATGTAATACATATCTTACCAACATATTTTATATGAGGAGAAGTGGGTATGTCAGCTGTGTATAAATTAAAATGTAGTGTTCCAAGAACGGAACCTTGTGGTATTCCTGTGGTGATTTCTCTAGTAGTAGAGTACGACCCATTACGGTAAACAACGAAGGTTCTGTCTGTAAGATAGGAACGTAGAATGCGAATGGAGGATGCGAAAATGGTTGCTCAATCAGCTTGTAAAGTAGGCCTTTGTGCTATACTCGATGAAAAGCTTTCGCCGAATCTAGAATGATGCCTAAAGTGTGAACCTTAGTATTGAAGTGAAAGGTAATATTTTCACTAATGCGAACGAGCTGAGTTACAGTATCAAATCTTTTTGCGAAAGCTAATTGATATGTCGGACAGAGGTTGTGCATGAGCTAGTAATCGCTAGTGAGGTAATATCTCAAAGACTTTACTGATGGATGTAAAAAGGCTGAGGGGACGGTGGTTTACAAGATATCGATAATACTTACCCGACTAGGAAATCATGATCATTTTATCATTTTTCCAGACAGCATAAAAGTGACTGTGAATAAACATAACATTGAATAATCGAGTAAATTGAACTAGTAGTTTGCGTTGTGTATTTTTAATGGACTTGCAAAAATCTTATCAGACCCAGCAGCACTATGTATACGAATGTACTTTTCTAGATGTGCAGAGAATGGCAGAATCAAATGGCTCATCGAACGGAGTTTGACGTGGATTCAGGGTTAAGGCTGAATTGAGTCTCGATAGATCAGCGAATGCAGTAGCTTTCTCTATAAGTGTATAATATCAAGGCTTTGAGAATTATGTAGAGGACGTGATGTGGAGACCATCCGAGGATTGGTAAAAGTTTTAGTCAATTTCCAAAACTCATGAATGAGATTATCCAGCTGTTTTAATCGGTTATCCCACTGTTGAATTTACACGATTGTTTAAGTTGTTCCAAATTGTTTTCCATGGTCAGTTGGCATAGGTCTCATGAAATACGTGAGGGAAATTTTGGTTACCCGAAATGGGTGCCATATTGACTGAATTTCATTTTATTTTAAATGGCAACTGGGTTATGTGACATATTAAGCAATTGAAATTACTATGGAAGACTGTGTCATCTGTCAACAAGTAGAAAATGCGTTATGGAAAGGTTCTGGGGTATACATATAACCTACAAGCAGACTTAAGGGTTGAAAGCAAGTTGGAACAAAGGCCGGTGAAATGGCAATGAACCAGCGATCGTTTTATTGTTAATTTATGCTTTGTGTAAAACAGTATCGGAATATAGAACTAAACAGACAGAAACCTTATTAAGGAGTATAGTAATCTAATCTGCACATATTGAGGTACGATAAATACGAAATCTGATAAAACGGAACTGAAACACATAAACTTCTAATTAGAACATGAACTCAGAGGTCAATCTGAGATACTTAATCTAAAACTGTCCAATTTCCTCCCCGGAAATGATTACACATAATCACATATCAACACATTTGTGAACCAGTATCGTAACATATGAAGGCAATGGGAATTTAGACAGTTCAATTGTGTTGACTTCTTAGCTCCCGTCACAAGATGAAGTTACTTCTTTTTACGTTCCTCATAATCTCATTAATCCTAGCAATCTATGGCAGGCTTCTGCAAGATATTTTCACAAGACGTTTGCGCTCCAGCTCAGACCTTAACTCCAACGACAATAGTCCATTCTTGGCCACGGCTGAACGAGATCCTATTCTTCGTCAGCATTTGACGTCAGAGAGAAACGCCAGGGAAAGAAGTGCAAGGATGAGAAGAAACTCTAAAGAACCAGATGTCTGCACCGATGATTGGCCAGCTTCACCTTCAATTGACGAGGTAAGAAACACAAGAAAATGTCTTCAGGCTTTCACTTTGAAATCGTTTTATTTTTCAATTACTTGTTGATATCTTAAAGTTTCAGGGATAATTAAGGCAATAATTAGATGTTATTGTGTTAGATGCTATCCACTTTTCCACGGAAAATAATGTATAGTTGTAAGTTCCAGAGTAGGGAAATTAACATATTATTAGGTTGTTACAGTTGAAACTATCATATATTTAGGTTTTTTAGTTTGTCATATATTTAGGTTGAAACTATCATAGGTATATTTAGGTTTACTTGTTTAAATTTTGCCTTAGGCCCTACATCCTAGGCGAGCTGTATATAGAGTTTCTAAGAACTGGACCTACAGTTTTCATAAAGTGGGACTCGAACAACTCTGTTCAAGAAAAACAGGCGGGAATTCAACCAGTCACCAGGCGCACAGAAAGCGCGCTCGCTAACGTATGGGCCACCCCGCGGTCAAGTCTATTAATATATGTAGCTAAAGTAATGCATATTGTTTGTGAAAACAATAATTTCAAGCAACTTTTGCTACTCTTTTTTTTTATGTTTTATGAATATATTTGGAAACACCCCCGAGGACTGATGGTTGCGAACGTTGACTTTCGAATGGAGAGATGACACGAACCGGAGTTCTGCTGACGTCAGCGAGCCCAACAGATTTTCTCAAATTTATCTCTTCCTCCAGAACCCAATTCAATCGAACACAAAATTTTGGGAAATATGTGGCCCATCGTTGGAATCGATTTGGTTGACCAACGAAAGGTAAATGGCACTCGGAAAACACATGAGACTACAAAGAATCTTAATAGTAAGCAAATAACAAGCCTAGAATAAACCTACATTGACTCAACCCACAGAGGGCCAAATGCACTAAATAATTTTGGACAATGATGTTTCAACATTTACCTTACAATAATGCGGTAAATTATATTAGCCCAAATGCTTTCCCACCATACTTCCAACGGTGAGTCGAACATCAACAAACGATATTCCCTACAGTATTTTATTTATTTATTCAGAGTATGCAGGATGATTGACAATTTCCGTTGATCAAGATTTCAGTCCAACACAAACCATCGGTCCAACATCGTTACATTTTTAGGCCACCGTTGGCCATGCGTTGGCCCGATGATTTTGTGTTTCTAGGGTTTACAGTACATAAAAGAAATCACACTTTAGAGTATAATACTGAATTCTCTGTCTATGAAATAATATTTTGAACTACACACTTTACTGCTGCTTAAGTTTCATGTCTAGGTTTAATTCTTTAGGGATTGAAAATAACAGTTTTGGAGAAATGTTTTACCAAACGCATTTGGCTTACACTTTGCCAACGTAATCTCCGTAGGCGCAAAGTTTCATTCAACATCTACAGCTGTAATAATTCCAGTAACTCTTCTTAGAAATCTCAAGCAAAAGAGGTTCAACTGAAAATACTGTTATTACTCAATAATAGGCAATATGTACGCTACTGAGTTTTCAGGACTAAGTGGCAAACATTGGGAACATTATATAACACCTTACACTATTTGATTTAAACTGCTGGCTTTGCCACGTGTCATGTCGATCATGTTTTTCAAAACGGAGAAGAGTGAGGTTTATTTATGTATTTAGTGACAACACAATAGGGAATGGTCTAATTATAGTGTTTAGCTTTACAAAGTAGTTCTACAGAGTTTATTGACAATGGCATCTCTAAGTTCTTTAGGTGACATATAGCGTACGTCCAGATCATTGTGAACTGTACAGAGCTTCTTATATATAGTACATATTCTCCAGATTGATGACCTCATCAAGATATTGGTTCTTGCCTTTTTACAGTGGAAGATATTAGTATTGTTAACGCGAGTTTTAGATGACGCACAGTGCGGATTCCAAAAAATGTGGCCAAAAGTAAAAAACCCGGAGGTGAATGATCTCAAAATTTGTGCTCTGGTTTTTGTTTGGTCGTTGATTACGAATCTGAAGTCAGAGTTGCAAAATGTAACCCGCATCAACGCCTATTGACAAACCCTATTCGTGAAACAGCCTGTATATCATCATAGACCTCATAATATATAGACTTAGCACGCCTCCCCATTTCTGGATGCGCAAAATCTAATGGGTTTTTGTACAGGAGCACCTAATTTTGAATCCATTCGCTAGGTTACTCTGGCATCGACCACATAATAGAACATAAGATCGATGCCAGTGCAACCTAGCGGATGGATTCAAAATCACGTGCCCCTGTACAAAATACCATTAGTTTTAGCGTAGCCAGAAATGGGGAAAGGTGCTAAGTCTATCTATTATGAGGTCTATGATATCATGTTACAATCAAGATGAATATCCTGTCCATGGTTTTTTGGGTCGCTGATTACGAATTTGAAGTCGGAGTTGCAAAATTAAACCCCTTTAACAACATTTTAACATTTAAGCGTATACTTAAATAATAATTATTTTAATGAAATTTGTTTTGTTTTTTCATAAATGATTCCTGATTGGCTTTTGGGCGGCCATTCTGAATCCAAGATGGCGACTTTTTCAACATATTGTAATATCTACCTAAACTACTCGTGATGATACACCTTTATGACAAAAATCGTTTCTCTAGGTGAAACAGTGTGGAAAATGGATATTTGGGTCCACCATTTTGGATCTAAGATGGCGTCTTTCGAAACATTTTGTAATAATTTCTTAACCTACTAGTGATCATGTACATTCATATCTAATTTGGTGTTTCTAGCTCCAGCGGTTTAGGCTCTGCACTCTATACAACAATAGATTTAGCGACCATTTTGGATCCAAGATGGCGACTTTTTCAACATGTAATATTTTCCTAAACCACTCGTGATAATACACTTGTGCCAAATTTCATAGCTCCAGCTCAAACGGTGTGGAAAATGTATTTTTGGGTCCGCCATTTTGAAACGATTGAATAACGAACCAGGGGGCAACTTCAGGCAGATTTTTTAAATTTGTTTTATAATTGACCAACTATACATTTAATTCTAACTTACAATAAGTATGACAGCGGAACAACACGGAACAACATTACTTTTCCATAATAACATATCGCATGTTAACGCTTTCAATTATTAATAAATCAGTTACAATTATTGTTTCACTAATAATTTATATTTTACTAAATTATTATTTCGTAACTTTTTTATATATATTCTACGTACTTTCAGACGTTGATTCCATTTTATTTGATTATGATCTGCTTCAATCTAAAGTTTCTATACACCTTTCAACACGTGCGTCGTTTACTGCCTCAGTAACACAATCGATTCCAATCGAACAAAGGTAGCTTTGCGATTTCTATTCGGGAACAGGTAAAAGGAAATAAACACTTTCATAAGTACTTTCTGACTATTTCAGATGTATTGTAGCCAACCCAACAGGAAAAGAAAATAATCCCTAACTAGTTACTTTTTTTTGTACTTTTAGCCAGCTTTCTTGGGAATCGGCCGCATTGTGTGACGGACACGAAACTGTAACGTTAAAAGTAATTCCATATAATCTAACTTATTTTTAACATTTTTTTAAAAAGAAATAACAGATCAGCAATGTTGCGCCTTTGTTCTAAACTCTGAATCTTAAAGTTTTTAATGACTGCATTATAACTATTATAAGCAGGATATATTTGAGTTTCTTTAAAAGTCAGGAATTGAAGAAATTTTGATTGGATTTTCTCTAATATTTGGCAATGTTTCAATTGATATGGATTCCAAATAAAAAATAAGAAGTATATTCTACCTTAAAGCGAACATAAGCATAGTATTTTTTTTTCCATTGTTGATATATTGTTGAACTCTCATCCAGTCCTAATTACGAATCCTAATAACTTCAAGGTTTCGTTTGTTATATTTGCAACGTGTATCTTAAAAGATAATTTCGGGTCAAGTTAAAATATGTAATTGAGTTGAAAAGTACTTTGAAAAATTACATTTAGAACTCTTTATTAGGCTATAGTGTATTTATCGAATATAATAAGATCTTGGAATCACGTGATACTGTGGTTGGCGCACTTGATAATCGATCTCGTAGGCCAAGCATAGGAAACATATCGTTGTTCTGTTTGTATTGTCCTCGACAGCTTTTACTTCCCAAGATGCTCAGGAATACCATTAGTAATCACATTATTATTGTAATATTATATATTTCTTCACTTTTAATTATAGTTGATATAGTATGAATTTTAGTGTCCATTTTTTGTTTGTTTTGTAGTGTTTAATTATTTATATAATATAAATTTGATGTAGAATGTTTAAATGGTTGAGTGGAAGAAAAGGTTATGCCTTAACTCCGTCATTCAAAATAAGAATAAATGAAATACTAAGGACACTCTGGTACTCAATTTGATAGTAGGCTGAGTGCACCTCAGAGCACCAGGCATGATAAAACTACGAGAAAATTTTCCAGTTTTCTGGCCGCGACTTGAACCCAAGCAGCCTGATTCGTAGTCAGACGCGTTACCGCCTAAGCCATGACTCTAAAATTAACTTGAGTTAATAAATAATAATACATATCTTGAATATAGATGTATAAATTGTTTGACGCATCGTCGAGCCAACAATATTTCTTAAATCAGGACCTACTTAATTTGCTATTAAGTACATTTCAATTTTTTTTAATCAAATTAGGTTACTAGAACAGATAGTAATTATGTTATTATTCAAATTAGATGTCACAAATTTAAGTCAATCCTTGTTGATTTTGAAACAATCATTTCGTTTTGTTCTGGTCCTGGAAATGTTTGTGTTTGAAACAGGGTTGAAATTCGTTCCGATTCTATCAAGACCTTCCCGATTTTAGGCCCTTTGTCCCGCGTTCCGATTTAATCTTCATCGGGACGCAGATTGCCCTGATTTTCACTGTTCAAAGTTGAAACATAATAAATTTCTTTTTTTCAGATTTCAGGTATATGGAAGCTGGAAGCTAATTTGGGAAGGGAATCCTCAGTTGCGGATTGCGGTTATTTATCTTTCGAAAAGCACAATTCCACTTCCATGACAATTAACTACATTGAACCAAACACAAGTATCGAAGAAACAGATGCAAAGAAGTCTGGAATATCTTGCTTTCTGGAAGACAAATTTTACGATTGTCGGGCGTTCGTCAATAGTAAGTTTTCCAAACGCTTACCTTATGAAATTAATTATTAGGACAAATGAAGCTTTCAGTGAGAGAGAGGGATCTAAGCCACGGAGTCGATAAATGCATGATTATTATTTATTTGCAGTCGTCTTAGCTCTGCCTGGAAACCGATGGCCTCTCTTTCTTGTCGGATGAAACACAGATGGAACATGGTTGATCCTATAACAAACAGCGATCGTCAGATTGTAAACAGAGGGGAGACAAACACAAGTAAATATTAATCACACCATTATTCATTTTGTGGTTTAGCTCCCTCTTCTCTTTCACTCACTCACTGAACGCCTCAAATGTATACATACGTTTTGTGTAGTTTCCAGTAAACCATCCTGGAAAGAAACTGATATTTTTTTTCAAGTTCACATAAACATGTGTGGATCATAACCCCTAGTACCACACATACGTTGAAAATACGTGGATTTAACGTTAATACCAGATCGTAACTTTAATATTGTATACGTACCAGAATGTCCGCCTGTTAAACGGTTTATGCTTGAGAGCTATCTGAACAATCATGTACTCAGCGGTGAAATTTCATTCTAAAGACGGAGAAAATATTTCGTATTTGAAAAAGGCTATGCTATTAAATTTGTAGTTCTCAATAAGTGTAATATGTCGCCTTACAAACACGCATATGAAACGAAATCTATGCCATAGTTAAAAAGGAAACTTCAAAACGTCACATTAAAGTCTTATGAAAGAAAGAAAGTATTAGTTTAAATATAGTGGAAAGTTTAATCTCTTTTCAACATACAAATGAGAAAATGATAGAAGTAGATAATTTCATTCTATTCACTTTCAAGTACAATGTTTATGCAATTAACTTTAAATGACGCATATGAAGCAAAATCTATGGGATAGTTCAATGTAGCAGTTAAAAATACATCACATTTACGTCCTATCAAAGAAATCAAATTTTCGTTAGAACATAGATTGAAATTAAACGTGTTTTCTACATGCAAAAGATAACACAAAATAAAAGTTAATGTCATACAGTTAACTTTTAATTATAACTTTTATTCCATTACATTAAGAAACCCATGAAACGAAATTTACACCATAGTTGAAAATAACAGTGTAATCCACGTCATGTTAACATTTTATCAACGATATCAAGCAAGTCTTTGTTGAAATATGGTTTAAAATTAAACGAACGTTTTTCAACCGATAACGGTTAATCAGCGAAATAAACAAAAAATCAACATTAAAAACACGTTTTTGTGCTACTGGGGAACAGTAATGGTCCCATTGAACTACATGACGCGAGCCAGCGAATCGCGTATAACGTAAAAGCCTAACTTAATTTTTCTAACCGAATGTAACTAATGACTGAACTTACTAATACTAGATATAAGCATATAGATTTTTCTTTAAATAATATTTTTGATCTTGCAGGGATTCCAACCCTAGTTTCGTACGTTGTAAGCCGACGTCTTAACCCACATGCACATACACGTTGAAAATACGTAGATTAAATATTAGTGCCGAAACATTATTTAACCGTTGTGTATGTACCAAAATATCCGCCTATTAAACGGCTTTTTCGACGTTGAATAATGGTTTATAAAAACAAGTTGAAGTCAACATTTAGTATTAACGTAGTGTTCTTCGTCAAGAAGTGGACTTGAAGAAATGTATTTTAGGAACGTTATTTTAAACGTTGTAAATGTTCACCTGTTCAATTCTTTTTCAGTTGTCCAAAACGAAGCATGGTTTCTGTTTGGTATACATATTTAATTGGATTTTGTCCATTGCTTTCATCATGATGTATTTATTAATTTGTTAGCAAATTTTCCAAACGTCTTTTGTTGTGTTCGAAGCTGGAACTTTGCACCCTCATCGTTTATAGCTTGTGACGTTAACCAGTTTGCTACAGACTCGTATTCAGAGTCACTAATTTCTTAGTATTCCTTTCATGTTACGAAGACTTGAACTGAAGGTAGTCGCAACAAATCCAGACGTGTCGGTCTACCAGCATCTGGAAGTATTTTGCTCATAGGATAAGAATAAGAATAGACGTATTCTTCATCGTCAAGAAGTAGACGATGTAAACACATGTTTTTCAAGCATATTTGTAACGTTGTATATGTGTATTAAAAGGTCTATCCAACATTAATCGTACTTGGAAAGAGATTCAAATGAACATTTAGAATAAACTGTAGATTCAGAGTCAAAAGTGGACTATGAAAGGAACGTATTTTTAAAACGTTACCAAGCCTTTAATTTCAACATTCAAGAAGAACGCAAAATAATAGGTAATGACATTCAATCAGCTTTTAATTATAAATTTTATTCCATTATATTAAATCCCGTGAAACAAAATGTTGAAATTAACACTTGAATCCACATCGCGCTAACTTCTTATTAACGATATCAAGTCTTTGTTAAAATATAGTGTGAAACTAAACGTGCGTTTTTCAACCGAAAACGGTTAATCAACGAAATAAACAAAAATCAACGTTGCAAACACATTTATATGTTACGGGGGTTATCCAGTGAACCACGCCAGCAACTTGAAAACATAGATTTGGAAGTTTTATTTACACAACACGTATTACGCCAGAACTTACAACTGCGTGACCATTGCTGTTATGATCCCGTCCTCACGTAAACAACCTTGTACTACTTTGCTAGAAATATATTGAAGCCATTGGATACTATTTTATAAATGGGTGATTTTTTTTTATCTTCTTATACATTTTAGCGCGTCGAAATGATTGTTATAAAAGTTTTGTTGATGGCCTTTAGAGATCTAAGGATCAGGCCGGTATAGGGAAGGGGAAAAGATGCGGAAAGGTGTCGGCCAGAGCCTAAGATGAAGGCATTTGCCTTCTATGACTGAGATAAACCCTGCAAAAATCTCAGTCAGGATGGTCGGCGCTGGTATTGAACCCACGAGCTCCCGCATGCTGCTGCGCCAACGCTCTACCACTGAAAGTCGAAATGAGATCGGTCGTTTGCATTATTAGAACTAAGTTCATGAAGTTTTTGTTACGTTTACGTTAGTTATGGACAAAAGAGTTGATTTAGACGATACCCATTCATATAATGTTTACTTCTTTAGCTAAAGTTGATGTACTGAAATGCTGATTTGGAAGGTAATTTAAAAATCAATAATCCCTCACTCTGGTAGCTTTCTCGAATAAAAGGCATAACCCTACATGTTTCGTACAGTTTCGCAATTTTTAGGATACATTTGTCAAAGAAACTGTAATATTTCAATAGAAATGTTTCGCAACATAATTAATAAAAGCACTGCATGACTGAGTTGCGAAGCATCAAAACCAAATTCTAACGAGAGAACATTCCCAACTGATTAGTCCATATTAACATGAATTATTTTTATTGTCTTAATTCAATCGTACATATACCAGATAAACATTAAAAGACCCACGATCTTCCATACTTTTATGTAATATATATATTTTTTAATTGTGAAATTGGTCATATTAGCAGTGAGTAAAAAGTCGCAGTACAGCCTTATAGTTCACAAACCGTCAAGGAAATGAAGCATCATAGTACACAAATGTGTATTGCTGGGATAGTACTACATTTGGGCGTATATCATCAACGTGACGACCATCTTGAAATCCACTATATTGGATGGAGGATTTTTTCAAAATGGCAAGTGGGTCGTGTGACATATCAAACAATAGGAAAATGTTCCCAGAAAGTCAATATAGGTGTCAGATTTGACCTGCCTCTTACGGCGTTGGAGTTATTTTTATAACGGATTTCTATATAGCAGCCACGTCAAGATTATCCTCCTTCCAATATAGCGGATTTCAAGATGGCGGCCACGTCAAGATTATATACACCAACATATAGCACTATCCCACCAATCCAGATTTGTGTACTACAATACTTCATTTCCTTGACGCTTTGTGAACTACAAGGCTGTACTGCGACTTTTTACTCACTGCAAATATGACCAATTTCACAATTTCAAAATAATTATTACCTAACAATATGGCAGATCGTGGGTCTTTCAATGTTATTTCCGGTATATGTACGATTGAATGAAGACAATAAAAATAATTAATGTTAATATCGATTAATAAGCTAGGAATGTTCCCTCATAAGTAACCTGCATCTTCATTTCTTCTCCAACCAGGGCTTCCGTCTTTGGCTTAAGCATTGTTTCTTGCTTTCATGACACTTTAGGACGAAGAACCTCTCACTCATGCTAAGCTCACAGATTCCTGACATGTATACCGAAATGTTAGACTACTGGAAGTTCTATGGGTATGTATCGGGCGGAAATCTCAAATACTGCACTCATTTTTAACGGCAGTTCCCTCATGAATAAGGACAACGGGACCTTAATTCATCTAATGTTGGATGTACTCAAAGTCAAATAACACATATGCTAAAACCATGTTATATATCGGTGCATATAGATGTGTTCAACGTTTAATCTGTTATACCGTTCACAGTTCGCAATAACTCGTTCTGTTTTGATATATGTTTATCATCAACAATGGTATAAGAAATATCCAGTAAACTGGGTAGAGACCTGTGAAAAAACTGAACATTGTAATAGGTTGAGAACACTGAGAACCCTGTAACATAACATTTTAACTCATAATATCCCTTGTAGGCATACAAACCAACTACCAGAAAGTAAATTTTATTTTAATGTATCATTACCGATGTTTAGTTACTTCTATCTTTTTTAACATTATAACAATTTGATGTCGAATTTAGTCTCTCAAATTGGAACTGCTGGAACTGAAAAACTACAGAACCACTACCCACCTAATGAGTTCCTTTTACCCTTGTCCGCCATAACAATTATGCTGTGTGGAGTTTGGTGATGATCGATCCAAAAAGCTCGGATGATAAGAGATTCGCTCACTCACCTCTGTTGTAAGCAAATATAATAAGCTGTCATATACACTAAAAGCATCAATAGATAATATATTTGACACATTGAATCTCTTAAAGTGCCTTATAATATTCGTTACTTTCATGACGTATTTCTTTTCTTTCAGAGAAAGTAATATTCCGCTTCTCTCCACGGACTACTTCCCAAAGATATCTGATACTAGGCGTATGTTCTCCTATAGACCCTGAGGAGCACAGAAGTTATTTTATTGTCATAACTCGCCAAAATATTACTCTTAACTTCACGGATTTGAGGAACTTGGAAAATCTACGGAAACAGCTGAATATTGATGATATTTTTTATGATTACTGTCCTTAAATGAAATTTATCAAGAACTATAGAAAATCAGTTTGTTTGAATTCGCAGTCAAACAATTTTTTTTCTTTATTATATATTTTGTAAGATTGCTTACTATTTAATTTACAGAGAAAGTCTTTAAATTTATTTTTCATTTGTTTCATATTTTGCTTTCTGTGTGTTCTGTGTTTCTTTCACTACTAATGAAAGTAAAGAACACTGTAAAGTTTTATATTACCTGTAATTGCACTATTAAATCTTACAATTCTATGTAATTTCCTTTTTAAAATGCAAATACAAAATACTTTGCATATGTAAACACATAGTTTCATAGTAATAACAATACCCTAAAATATATCTGGCTATTAAAATACATTGAGAATGAAAATTTGAAGCTAATTTATGGTCAATGTTTCATTATGATATGTTTCATTCTTTTATAACTTTGTTATTATTATTCCTCGGGCAGTGAATCAGAGGCGAACTATGTTTTTCCTGTTTTGTTTTCTTGGGAAGGACTTTCTCAACTTAAATATTTTATTTGCTTAAATGTACAGTTCTTTTCGACTAAAGGAAATCATTTTTTTTTTCATTTATTTGTTTGAATTAACATTTATGTAAAGCTCTTCTGAAACAAAATAATTCTTGAATTCTCCAGAAAGGAGTAGTTTGTATTCTTACCGTTTCAAATATGATAGACTTCCTTTTGAGTATTTCAATTGATAAACTGCCATCACGTTTTATTATTAAACATGTCTGTAGATATAAATATGAGTAGTTCTTTACTTTAATGCTCATCAACTATTAATTCGCAACAGTTGTGAAAACTTGTTATTGACGTGTACTGTTCTTTCGAAACGTTTGAACAATAACAGAAAGTTTTTGTTATATAAAACAATCATGGTGTGTCTATCAAAGATCGAAATATCTGAAAACAAAATTATCATTTACTTACTCTTCCACAGAAAGTGACATTGTACATGTTTCAACGGATTAGCCACTAAACAAAATCTACCTTCATCTAAACTGCTTAATCATTTATGTTTAGATTTCTTTGGAAGATTCTTGTTCAGAACGTTACTATAACGCGAAATCTTAGATACGTCACTTTGCCTAAACTGATGACAATCTTCCCTGTTCTGGATATTCTTCGCACATCAACAACTGGAAATGTTGTTATGTGACAATAAGGTATAAGAGGACCGGACTTATTGTCCAGATGTACTTTATTAAAAAAAAATTAAAAAAACTCTCTTTCACCAATTTGGATTGCTTCTTCAGGTACTGAACTTAATATTTTTAGAGTTTTATTCGAGTGTTCAGGTTCAAATGCTTCGGAACCTTAGTTTCTTTAATGTGTGTTTCTAATAGGAATATCTTTGAAAAACAGTGTGTTTTAGTTTTCGTTTTGGAAACTGAAATCCTTTATTAATGTTATTTTACGACCCTAATGTCTGCTTTACTACGAAAGTTAATTTTATCATATTATGAATTTTGTTCAAACTCTTCATTTCATATACTTTGGGCTAAAGAGTTTTATTTAAATATGCAAATTTTCTGCTACAATAGTTGGTATCGGATGTTGATGTGCAATCCCTAAAGAACGAGCCTACTGCTTGACGTGGGATCCGAGGTACGTTTCTATTTGAATCCGGCGAAATCCACATGTACACACAACATACGACTACATTCGTCACTAAACCAAGCCTTCTCCATCTGCCTCCACAGTAGTTGGATTACAGAACCTCGCCACAAACTCCAGCTTACTTTTGGTTTGCTTTTGGTCATGATGAATGAGAGTATTGTTTGCAAATGGTAGGCGTGTCAGGATTATAATGTTGAAGATGAGGTTCTTCGTTTAGATACGAGCTAAAGGTGTAACCGAATCCGACGGTGCACCGTCGAGTGTACTATTTGCATCGTCCCGTTGTACCCTTTTTAGCCCCGTTGTCCGATTTCAAA
>JAGDQP010021438.1:0-31738 GCA_022664845.1 Lepisma saccharinum
AAGAAATTAAAAAATCGTTTAAAACTCGACAAAATGCAGTTTCTAACATACACTGTGACTCCTTCCCCCACCCCATGTTTATAGAAGAAGCTTATCATGGTACACTTCATTTCACGTTCAAGAATCGATAACATTAAACTTCTTGCAAAATAAATATTAATTATACTAAATATTTCAAGACAATTGAGGATATTAGTTTATCTTCACTGCAAAAACACTGGGGGGTGGGGGGAGGCAGGCCTCCCGGCCTCGGCCTAGAGCTGCATCTGTTCATAACTGATGCAAGTCCCTACGGAGTTGGTGTACAATTATGTAACAAGGATGAGCATGGTAAAAAGTACACAGTGGCTTGTGCATCAGCGAAATTGACTAAATGTGTACAGAATTATTCTCATTCCGAGAAGGAGGCTCTAGCTTTAGTATACGGTGTACGAAAATTTCACAAATACATATACGGAAAAACATTCACGGTTTTAACTGATTGCATACCTGTGACCGCAGAAAGAATGCAGTTTAACTTCTCTTCCTTGCTCGTTGGAATTACAGTCTCGGGAGTCGAACTATCTAACTGGCACTCGAACTTATTATTTAATTTAAAATTGTTTTTTTATTTGTCTTTCCGACAGATGTAAATTATTTCTGCTTGAGAAAGATATACCGGAGTTGTTTACGAACTCCATGAGTTAGATCATGTGTTCGACACCCAGGTCTGTGTTTCTCGGGTACAGAAGCAAACTGTTAATAACTGGGTATTCGTTGTTGCTTGTGGGACGAAGAGAAAAACAGAGAATCGAAAGAAAGCTGAAGCCAACGAGTTAAGTTATATTGGAAGTAAACCCTTCAAACTTGCCCGTTGAAAAAAACGTAACTAACAATCACTTGACATTGTCCCCCGTGTTCAGTGGCATAGGTTATAACGGGTTCGTACGGTGAAACTATCTAATGTTATTGAATAAACAGTAGGTACTCAGATAGGATGGGTTCAAGGTATCACGATCTTGGGTAAATAGATACACCACACTAGAAATGATGAATAATCTACTCATGTAACACCACCCAAAATAACCACATCAATCTCGGAGAAAGGAATGAATAATAAAACTAGAAAACTTCGTAGAACCTTATGTGAATTAAGACTTCTAAATGATTGTATCTTTAACACCTGGACTATTGATGAAAAAGAACTTATTTATTATAACTAAAAATTATACACAAGATAAGCAATTATCCAAAATAATTAATAACAATCGCAGACGTATGTTGCTTTTTCAATAGAGAAGTTTATGTCCACTATAGAAATATCAAACCACAATAATATCTATAAACATTATTGTTAAAAATGTCTTTGTTTGAATATTATTGATAAATATATAAAAGACTTACGGTATTTCCAACAATTATCAGTTTATTATCAATTATTCGTAAGCTTCAAACACTAGAATTACCACTTTTGTAATATTTTGAGAAAACTTATTCAAAAATAATCTTAAATGCGTAGAGAACACTTTTACAAATGACAGAGTCAAATAATCTTTAGCTTTTTTACACTAAAGGTGTATTATCAGACCAACTCTTCGCAATAGAACACGTATTTATTCTATATTTAACAAAATACTAAGTTAAAATATTTTATGACTTAGTAACAGTTCAAATCATATGTATTGTTTTCAATACAAGGTGAAAAAATAAACTTTTTTAGAAATTTCTAGGTGTTTATACTTATAAATATACGAGTAACACCTTAGAACAGTGTAATGTAATGTCTTCTATTGATAAATATTTAGAACAATTCCAAACCTCACGATACGAGCTCGCAATAACGTGAAAATATGATTTTTCACAATATTACCAAAAAAGGTACCCCTCTACTACTTATGAGTTACGACCATAACAGTACTTTACATATCAATATGGTAATAAACAATTTATTCATACACCAATACACTCTAATTAAACCAATATTTAATACTAAATTACACGTACCTTATGATGACTCTCCAACACCTATCAAACTGGATCAAAACAAATCAACACTCAGCCACTTGATCTGAAAATACTTTGAAGACCAAAAAGTCTAAAGAAGTAAGAAAACCGACTAATCTTGTCGACACGATCGCGTGCGCACGGATCGAAGATATTAAGGTGGAAGAAATACTATTCGAAAAATTTCCCACGACTGAGAACAAAATGAAAATCAAAATTCCACACACCTAGAATAAGGAATATCACACCGCAACGCAACTCTAATGAATTTTAATCAAGAAAATCCTATCCGATTCTGAATATCAAAATAACGAAATTAAGATTGCAACAAAATCTACTATCAAAATGTTCATGGAAGGAAATTAATATCCTACGGGTACAGGTATAAAAAATAATGTTTATAATATTAGTCACAAAATTCGTAGTCCTTTCTACTAGTTCAATCACAGGGATGACACAAAAATCTTCTTCCGAGGTATGTCCGCTTCTTTATTATGCTCCTCTCCTGACTGATCCTGGATCCCCTTCCAAACTTTAGGCAAGCAACAACCTTCCATTCAACATGTTTGAGGGTAAGTATCCAATACACTTCTTTGATTTTAGGGTAAGTATATATTGTTTTTCCCACGCCGCTACACCGGGTTATATTTCCGTACAAAGCTGGAGTCGATATTATCCAACGCAACTGGATTCCAAAATATGACGTAACTGGAACTTCAGTACGAAACCAATACTATCTTCAAAAATAAACACTGTGACATTTATCACGAAGATGAGAAGTTCATAGAAATTGATGATTTTTCAGTTCTTCACCAATATTTAAAACACGATCGTTTTCTTTGCAGCACATAAAGAAAATCGTAACATTCATCAGCGAGACAATATTAATACGACACTGCTTGTTTTATGTTTCATTCATAGATAACAGCCTTTCTTTATTTATGCTAATTTGCGTATTTCGATATCCCGTATAAAATTCCTTGAAACACTTTTACTCTGTTGACATTAATAACACCAGTGCTGTTTTTAGTAAATTCTGTCTCGAATTAGAAACACTGTAAATCATGTGATATCGTCTCTGCTTGATGACGTAACACCACTACACACTAGTGTTTGTCTACATTTTTTTTCCAGAAAAAATGAAAAAGAACAGTCTAATCGCCTCGCAACAATCACTCTCGCTCTGCGTAATTGTTGTTGTTAGGAAGCATGAATCTACTGCCAGCTTATAGAAACTACGATTAAACAACAAAAACTGGGATAATGTTCTTTGTAAAACGCATGCAGTTATTTATAGTGTAAATATTTCTTTTAAATTATTAATAGGCATGAAGACAAATCTTCTGGCGTTGTGCGTACAGTTTACAAGTATGATATTTTCGTCCATAAGAGGCTATGTGAAATTAACATATCAAAAGTGGTACTCACCCGAACTGTCCATGATATATTTCACTCGCACGTTGGACTAATATAGAAATTCTCTTTCTCACCAATTTTTGTAAATCTGGAATCTCCTTCCCGGTATCCAGGTTTAAGGCAAGGTTATCCACAATGTCCAATGCAGGAATCACGACCACTATATCCAGCTCAGCAAATACTTCTTAACTTGCTATTTTCACTCAGCACTCACACTAATATAAAGGATGGACGAATATGTGTCCCAACCCCGACAATGGGATGAAACTTTCATTATTTAATCACCACTTATAATACACAGCGCACATTGAAGTATCGTATGCGTCCCTCCGCTACGATATCTTGTTACGTTCTAACTATCCATCCGAAAAAATGTAGCCAACCTCATAACTGAAAGTTGCCTAACAAAGCACTAATTCAGATGATTTTTTTTTTACTGATCCATCACAAGGTAAGGGGGAATATATGAAATATATCCCCCCTGACTCTACCTTTATGAAATTGGAAGAAGAGTATTTCTAGAAGAAGAAAAAAGCTATGTTTGGAAACATATAATTGTTAGTTAAAATATAAAATTAATTGTAAGGTGGTAACAGCACTATATAGCTTACGTCCGTCCCGATATAATTGTAAGTTTAATCATACAAGGGTCGTATTGTACATTCTGCGTTGTAGTTTGACATTTAGGTAGATGTGGTAAATACCATTAGGACTGCTAGTAAAATAAAAATTCTTCAACAATCATATCGATAGTGCCAATATGAAAAAAATGTTTTTTTTATTTGTCTTGTTCTTTTCTTTTCTTGTTAAAGATTTCTAGACAATAATGAAGAATGTACTAATTTCTGTACAGATAATCCCAATGAGGATAGAACGAAAATATTTTTGAATACAAAATTGTTAAAGTCTGTGGGTGAAGCAGTTACTTTCTACGTAGAGAAGAATAACAGATGTCCTCTTTACATTAGATATGAATTATAAATTAAAATTACACACATTGAAAAGTTTAAGTTGTAAGATCTAATGTGATCTTTCAGATCATTACGGAGAAGATAAATTTTGGTAAATTTTATTTTCTATGGACAATGCTTCGTAGTAACTTTTGACTTCGGCCCGTCACGATTATACGAGGTCAACTCTTGTTAAATTTTAAAAACATCCATGCCCCATTTAGCATTCGAACCCGCAAACTTACAGACGCTGTCCTAAAGCCTCAGACTACCTCGGTCGGGTATAAGGGAAGAAGAGTTGAGAAAATTAATTATTGACATTTGCGATCAAGATTCAATTAAGGATTTTTTTACTAACTAAATGCAGCTGAATGATTTTCTGCATTAGCGGATGAAATTCTTAATATCACCTACATGGGAAAGCATTGTTGTTAATTTCGTCAATGATGAGTATGTGATTTCTTAAAAAGCAGTTTATTCACATGACTCAGTAACAATCTAGCAGATCTCCCCCTAACATGGTGTTGGTTAGAAAAGTTGTGAAGAAACAATATCGGGATTTAGCGAAAATAATTCATCAAATTGATAAATTTGGTGTTAATTACGAGATCTTATTTTATTAAGAATATGATGGAGGTAGCAGTTTGCTACGAAATATAAACATATTCAAGACAGACCGTAATAGTACCATGGTGTGATTTATGTATATTGTGCAACACATTCACTCAATGTGGGAATATTTAAGACCATTCATATTAGACTGATATTGAATTATTTAAGATCATTTTTTTATATGGCCCAGTCTAGTAACTTTGGACTTCGGCCCGTCACGATTCGCCATTAGGTGTTCGCCTTAGGCCTGCCGGGACTCGAACCCGGGACCTTCGAGCCAATGGCCTACCGCCGCAGACCGCTTGACCACCCGGCCGGCTTATTTAAGATCAATTCGAACACTTATATTTTATGTCTGCTTACACAAAACACAGTTTTGTGGGATTATCTAGAGTGCAAATGTTTCGCCTTTAACTTTTTTTTTGTATGAGAAGACTGATATAAAAGTATAACAAAATCCATGATTTTAAAGAATTAACCTAATTTGTGTTCGAAGCAATTATCCAAATGTCTTTATTGAACAATTTTCCAAGCTCACATTGAAAGCATGTAATGGATTTAATATATTTACAATTTATTTGCTACACTCAAAAATATTATTGGTGTATATTGCCACCCCAAAAGTGTAATAGAATACTCCTACACCAATTCCAGTGCTGCGTAACACCAAATCTAGTGTTGGTTAACACCATCCGGGGTGTCCAACACCGTTTCTGGCGTTGACAAACACCTCTACGAGTGTTCGGAAACACCGCTAGGGGTGTTAATAAACACAATTGAAGGTGTTCCCAAACACTTCTAGCGGTGTTTCTGAATTGGTGTAGAAGTAGAAGTGTTCTATTACACCTTTTGGGGTGTCAATAAACATCAATATATTTTTTTTAATGTACCTTTATTCCATGAAATTAGTATTTCGCTACGATTACCCATTGTACACGTTCTTACAAAAGGAACACCTTCACTTATTGAAGCTATGAATAATGCCAAAGATACTGTTATAAAGTTTGAAAGAGCTAAAGCAAATTGTCTGAAGGAGATAAAGAAAGTCGGATTATATTTGAGTTTGGAAGAATTTATGAAAATATTTACAAAAATACAGAAAATGAGATTTAATTACAGTATTATTCTTGCTCTTTCACACATGTACCCCGAATTTTTCTGAGGGTTTTCACGTATTTCGGGGAGGTTCAAAGGGGATCTAGATATGGAATTAGATAACAAATACAACGCCTTTTAAAATTGCACCGACAAATTTCTGGAGGTGATTCCTCACACCAAAACAAGACGAAAGTTCCTCATTCAAATTTTCAAAATGTGTACAGTTTCGAAGCTATACAGGGTCCCGAAAGCATGGGAAAATGAACTTCAGAGCTTCATATATCTAACATCACGAAACGTAGGACTGATGTGACATGGTTCCGTCAAAGACTTTAAATCTGCACTACCCCAAAATGCATATCTCAAAAATCCACAATGGGCGCGCAAAGAATTCCCCCAAAGTATTTAGGGGATTGCCAGAAATTCTCTAAAGTAAAGATGGGTCAAAATGCGCATGAATGAGACGGTTTTCATCAGGAAACAATAATTTGTTTGCGCGAAGCCGATATCTCAAATAAATGCCATACACCGAACGATTTTCTGAGAGAAAGAAATGCCTGGGTGCATAACAAGCAGGAGTAAGAATTGCATAATTTCGAATGTTTTATTTATTTGTTATCAAAGAATTTGAATACCATTGTCCGATTGGATGCAGAACATGACGTGTGCCATCTTTACTTACACGGGAAGTTCTAATTCATGCTCATTGCGACCTACCTCTACACTGTAAAAAGTGGAAACACGAAATGGATTAAAGTTACTCCGCTTTATGGAGAAACAAAAGTCGAAAATTAGCGTTTTGTTATATTTACTCTTAAATGTGGATATAGTCTAGCACTTTAGTGGAAAGACTGGCAACCTTAACTCCATTTTAAAGTTTAACATTTTCTTTGTAATGGCTTAACGTTAACTGAAAATTGGCTGAAACTGGCCAAAGTGTTCCGTCGGTGAACGTTCAACTTATTTTACGCTTAAAATTCGGCCATTTTCTGATCGAAGTGTAAACTAAACTGGCCGTTTTGAGGTTACGTACTTTTGTGGATGAAATTTAAGCCTTGGTTGGATATTTTATAATCGAATAACAGGAGTAAAGTTACTTGCTTGTCACTCAACGCCCCACCATTTTGAGTGTTTATTTTGCTTTTACATTGTGAACAGTAAACAGTTGACTGGTGGATCGAGAACTACATGATTGCATTGACGGAAAGATGAATTAAGTTGGGTATAAATCTTTACACAGTTGCAAACGTATCTCTCCTTTTTTTCTCCAGACATTCCTCGTAGTAAAATCTACATGTCAATCATAACCTCCTAGCTATAAATATCAGTCGGAAAGCCATAAACACCAACTGGCTTCGTTAAGGATCGTGGGTTCGAATCCCGCCTCGGGCATGGATGTGATTTTAACTGTGTTGTCCGTAGTTAGGCATTTATTGCGCTAGATAGTCGTGCTGTAAATCTGGAAACATTTTTCCGTCATGAATCTTCTTTACACCCACCATCACTCTCATCTGATGCGGTTCTCAATTATTGCACCAAGTCCGATTTTTTGCAATGCATTTTGGAAACCAGCTCAAGTAACGACATAATTACATATGAGAAATTAGCGGCACCAGATACATATGACTTCATTGTTATTGATGGCGGAACACTGATTCACGCTTCGCCAGGAACATCTGTTCAAGGGAAGTCTTTTGATTAATATTTTACGAACGTTTTCTACCCAAGGATCCAGCACGATTTGAAAAGGGCAGCAAGAGTAGATACTGTCTGGGATCAGTATCACAAATTGACCATCAGAGAGAAACGAGGAACCGGTATACGCCAGCGTGTGTGTGGCAGTGCCAAAGTACCTGGAAACTGGCCTAACTTTTTGACAAACGTAGATAACAAGAAGTAATTATTTTCGTATCTTTCCACAAAACTTATTGAAGTACAATTTCAAGATAAGTCGGTCTATATAACTTTGGGTGACCAAGTTTTCAACGCAGGAAATAACACTCAAATGGGAAAATGCAATCATGAGGAGGCAGATACCTGACTGCTAGTGTACCTTCTCCATGCCCTTAAATTTTCATCACTTGGGATCGTACACACTGGAGACACATACGTTGTAGTTATACTACTGAGTAATTTTCACCACATTATCAACTCCAATCCAAAAGCAGACATACGGATTTCATTCAAAGCAGGAAAATCCATTAAAATGATCTCCTTCAACAGCACAGCCGCAAGCTTAGGAGAAATTACATGCAAAGCGATGGCTCTCTTCCATGCTTTCACTGGATCAGATAGCACATCATATTTCAAGTTCAATGGAAAGCAACACTGTTTCAAGTCAAAGGATAATTTTCCACTCCTCATGGAAAAGTTTGCAAGTGTTGCTAGCACTCCATTTCATACATCACAACACGAGTTTTTACTTTGATCAGTTAACTGGGTGTAACCTTGAGATGGGGAGAGGAGTTAGAAAGAATAGTCTAGGAAAACTTGACTAGATGTTTTCAATGTAGGTATAGGTTTATTGTATGACAGACTACTTAGTACAACTTTACACGAAGTAATTTATAATATCTGTAAATTCTTTCTTTAAATGGATGTCGTGATTGTGTCCATTACTTTGATACGCGACTTATCGCTGATTCTTGATGTATATGGAACAATGTTTTGTAAATATCACAACAAATTTCACATCAGGAGATTTCACAGCACTTATGACATACTTTTTTACGCGAACGAATAATGACTTCTCACCTGGTGCCAAAGATAATAAAAAACTGTTTTCTCCCTGGTGTGGTACGATCACGATTAGGCTTTTTTCCCCTTGTGTGGAAAAATAATTAAATCTAACTTTTCGCCGATAAGAAGCATGGAATAAAAACATTAGATTTCTCACCACGATAATAATATGTTGGCAAGAAAAGAGTCTTGTTCCTTTAACATGATATGGTTTCTCCCCTATACGATAACTTAATATGTGGCTATATGATACACACATATACATATTATATACTCAAAGTAAAATTCGTATGTGTTCATGCACAGTTTCCAGTACTTTTTTAATCACTTGAATATAGATACATAAACGGTCTTCGGATCCTGACCGTTTCTTTATGATAATTATATCACTGGAAGAATAGCTAACTTAAACGTTTTTAGCACGTCGAGTTAATGTTGTCCTCTGTGGGCTATAAATCTCTAATAGATCTGTCATGGGAAGTTCACATCTTTGTATAATCAGATACTTTTGATGACAACGATAATAGTTATCGGCTTTACCATAACTTTCCTAATAACAGATGATAGTCATATATTAGCGAGTAAAATAGTTCATTACACGATGACAGTATTTACTGCAATTAATCTTAATAGTATGGCACAATTTTAAATGCAATAGCACTGTCTCTCTTAACGTCTACAGTATTAGGGACTATTGATTACGAAAACAATAACTAATTCACCAGTTTTCCTTACTAAAATATCTTAAAGTAACGATGGAATATCACAAACAACTTATGATAGTTACTGGTGCATTACCATAGATTTGACACACGACATATGCACAGGAATGCTTTTTACTTTCCGTAAAATAACACAGGATTTGTTTGACAATGTTACTTGTGTCTCTGGTTATGAAAGTCATAAACGCACTTCTAACTTCGTGGCTTGAAATGTCTTCTATTCGGATAGTGGTCACAGCTGACGACGAAAAGATGGCGCAGCAAGACTAACGTGACACCAGCGTAATTAGTATTTAACTGTGTCGTCTCTAACGATCGCTCACTCTTTATCCTAGACGGCGCATCGGAGAATTAATAAGCCTGCTTGCTCCCACAAACAGTTGACATGCCCCAATCTACAAAGACAAAAGCAGTGGGATGACAGGCAACTGGCGCGTCTTTGCTGAAGCTCAAGTTGGTACTCCCAAGCGCTTGGCAGCTACGTAAAGAGTCCAAAACCCGAACAGGTTATATGCCAAAAGAAGTGTATTGAGTTATGCAGAGGTTTCAGCTTTCCTTTATATTTCCCTCTTACCAGACGTACCCAGACTCAAGTATACTATCCTGCCGGTCAAACAAACCACAGCGCCTGGTCCATTTCAATGTGTAATTTTGTGGACGTACGTTCATATTTCTATTTATTACTAGTATGAAGCTTCCTTTTGTCTTTATTTAACGTAATCCTGTCAATTTTTCCCTAAAACAATTACATACAAGCGTGCGCGCATCATGGCTTCATACGGCAACAGCGCCTTCCCTTTGTTGGACGACTGTGCAATCACATTTGCCTTCGCTAGACTATATGCAAAAAATGTTTTCATTTTTTGTGTGTGTGTGTGTGTGTGTGTTGTCTTCTTTCACCATGATGACGGGGTACTGTCATATCAAGTTCAAAGGAAAGCGACACTGTTTCGAGACAAAGGATAATTTTCCATTCCTCATGGAAGAGTTTGCAAGTGTTGCTAGCACTCCGTTTCATACATCACAACAACTAAAACAAAATTTGCGACGCTATTTGTCTGCAAACTGTACTTTAGTGAACCTTGCAGTGATGATGCGGATGTTGATCTTTTGAGAATGAAGATGTTTCTCCATAAGACTAGAGACGTGGAGAGAATACCACCAACAAGCGATGCTCTGGAACAACATCTCAAAAGAAACGTATTCCTAGCTAGTATTTGGACTACAGCTCATCAGCATATGATGCCTGTTCACGACCCCTGCAGTTATGGATGGCTAAGGAAAGACAACAAGCTACTTCCAGTTTGGACAACGGTACTCTTGCCAGAGATGTCTTCAACCTGGATGTAAAATGTTCCTGTACCAAAACATGTTCATTCTGCAAGTGTGGAAAAGCAGAACTGAGATGCACACGTTTGTGCAAGTGCAGATGTGATGAATAAGTGGTTCATAAATGTTCCACTGTAAATGGAACATAATACCGCTAATATTGGAGAGTATATACACTTCAAAAATACTTTCATAATCTCACAAAACAATATACAGTATGTATGTGTACAAAGTGCAATTCTATATTTCAGTTTTGGTTGTTTGTAGTTCTTTTATACACTTTCGTGATATTATAGTCATTATTTTTAATAACTTTTAATTATCTCCAAGGTGATATTTCTAGACAGGGCGATGGTGATATGAAATTTGCTCTTTCCAGAAGGGCAATTTTACTCTTGATGGAAATTAGTGTACTCTCAGCAATGGTCAGTTTATGAACCTTGTTTAAAATAGTGTTTCTATGTTCAAAAGTAAATTATGGAAAGCATGTTTCATGGGGAAAAGTTATGCCTTTTCCTATAAGCTCGAAGGTTACAACTATTTCAGTACTTTTATTTTCCGAAAAAAAGGGGGCTAAAGCCCGCTATGGTCAAAACGTTCGTACTAAACTGATCAATGATATAAATACAGCACTATTTATTCCATCGCTCATGATAATTTCTTCGAATCAGACGAAAAATTCGAAAGCTACACTCATTTCAATATTTTTGCTTTTTCCGAAAAGGAACCGGAGCCGTATCCTATACTCAGATATCCCCCCCCCCCCCCGTTTCCTCCCGAGAGTTGATCATTGTCCACTCGGACTGAAATTGTCATTTGGAGCCAAAACTTTAATATGAAGCCAAAATGTAAACTTTTGTATCAATTTGAACTGACTGGGTTCCGGGTACTAATACAATTATATGAAGTAACCAACAACATACGATCTTGCTGTCCTGTCTTAGTCAAATAACTATATGGACGGTAAAAAGGCCTGTTTAGTGCGATATTACCCTCAATCCGAAACTCAGGACAACATAACTAAAGAGCCCTGTCATACTGTGCAATGATGGATCCTGCAGATATAATGGTATTCCAGACGTACGTGACGGTGATGTCATATGTGGTGTCTAGCATCATGCAACATTGGATTACGCATTCTGTTCTATGTTATGTTACAAGCTTTCAGTCATCTGTTCGTCTCGACATTATTTTGCGTGGTATTTTCTAACCAGTGTGTCATTCCACCACTACAGTAAGATGCACTGAATTATTATTTTTTTATGGACGATTACAATTCCACATATCACACGTGATGTGGAATCTTCAGCTGTAGCATTTCAAAAGAATCAGGATCATTAGTTGTTCTTCCACGGCTTTTCTCAAGAATTTGTAGTGGCTAATATAGGTGTATTTTAGTTCACTGATAGAAAATGAATTCTAGTAAGATTTTAGCAACGCTAATGTTTCAATGTATTCTGCGCTCGCTCGCTCGCTCTCCCCCTCTCTCTCCCTCTATATATAATAATGAAAACCTTCATATTCAAGTCTTAATTCTTCTTTTGAACTGTCTTTCTTCTGATTTTCAATAGCGCTTTGAGGCTGCCTTTAACGTAGATCAATCCGCTTTTCTCTCCAGAGCGTAGTTAATTATTCATCACTTTTTCCACATTAAGTCGTTGGAGCAGAAAGTTTCAAATGTTTCTACAGATTTCTTGAACTTTAGCATTCCACTTGGAGACTGCTGAAATTTTCTAAGAGTCCTTCAGGATTTTAGGGTCCTTTCTCATACCAAGAAAATCCCATCCAGAAATTGCCAGCTGTCAGACTTTCACACCCTCTAGGTAAAGAAAAAATAAAAAAGGAACAAAGGTTTTTTTTACAGAAGTTTTAAAGTACCACTGCAATTTTATTTTCTCAGACTGTATAAATTGTTTTTTCTAGTAACTTAGGAAAAGTTTTCATACTGATTTTTCATTTCTACATTATATACTGATTTCACAATATATGTTCTAATATCAATTGGTCAAAATTAAAATCCCTCAAAATGAAAATGGTGAGTGAAATTACGCTTATAGCTATTTAAGGAAAACAAATCATTTCCTTCAGTATGCTACACATATTCTCATCTCCGCATGAACGAATATACTATTACTATTCAATACACCTAGTTTGAGGTTCAAGGAAATTGCATCTCTTCATAACTTTTTGCCCCTTCGAGGAGTATGAATGGTGCACGGAAAGTTTTCGGTACGAGCATGATTACTACTCTCAAAGATAACCCAGATGTTGGAGAAACTCCACAGCAACAATGAATGGAACTGTAAGAAAACTGATTGAAGACAAGCGAAGAATTTTATTCAGATACATAGCTGAAGCATTCAACATTGAACGCATAGATTACATGGTCGCCAGCATCTTGAGTATGAGAAAAGTATGAGCAGACTGGGTATCCCGATTTTCCTCAGAATCTACCTGAAGATGAAGTATGGTTTCAATATTTTAAACCTAAATGGAAAAAACAGTCGAAACAATGAAAGTATAGCTCATTCCCCACCCCAAAACTGTTCAAGACTAAAACGTTAGTAGCAAAGATGATTGCTAGCGTTTTCTGAGATTCCGAAAGTGTAAGTACTTCATTATTTTCCTAAATGTTACACAATTGCAAGTGATAATTATGCGCAACTGTGGCAATAATTGCAGGTAAAAATCAAAGCGAAACTAAGAGGTAAACTGTCAAATAAGACGCTTCTTCGTATGTACAAACGGTATCAAATATCACATAATATCATAAAGAGGCTTCCAGATGTCACACTATATGTCCCATTTCCTAAATGTGCCGCCTTGGGATACCTGCATCCAAACCTCAAAAATGACTTGAAAGGTCGCCATGTTAGTGACAACGGTGAGTTAAAAAGTGGTGTGGAGGACTAGTTTTCTAGTAAAACAGAAGACTTCCTTAACAACGGGATACAATTATAGTAGGAACGTTACATTAAAGGTATACATTTCAACGACCATTACATTGAAAAATAGATATCATTTGACCTGATTCCGTGTTTTCTTTTCTGTAGGCCAGAAACTTTTCATACACCTCCTGTAGTTCTTTCTAGTCATGAACTTCAACTTCAATTCCATCCGATTGCAGAGATGGTAATGGTACACCATCATAGCTTCAATTATCTTACATACCTTAGAGTCACTGAAATGCCTCCGAGCTAAATCTATTTTTTGTTTAAGTATATCGGATTTTTGTTGTAACTTTTCATATTACAACATTCGTTTTGAAGTTTCTACTAGAATCCCAATGAAACAACGAAACATATATTTACTGAGAATCAGTAACATTGTACTATTAATGGCTTGTAGTGCTCTAACTGAAGAATCATCACTGAAGGTCGACTAGGAGAATGAAAACTAAATTTACGAAAATAGTGTTACATGTTGACTACTAGCAAATCTGTCACAGACGAATTCAATGTTTCTTGAGGAGTCACTATTATCTATTAAATAGTTTCAAATTCGTTTTACTTGTGTTTTCTCTTCATGGGAAAAGGTTCAACAAAATATAGAACTTACTTTCATGTTATTTAAAATGTTGTATCTATTTTGTGAATGATCGTCGTGCTTTCACTTTTTACAAATAGTTGAGTGTAGAAAACTCCCAATTCAGCAATCAGTGTGCAGCAAGTTTGTAGTAAGCACTTTCTGTTCCACCCTTAAATTCGTATCCCTTCACACTTTTCTTGTAGGCCTTTGAGACATAGTTAATCATTTCTTCCCTGTTTAATTTTATCTCATAATGCACGTGAATGTTTTCCATTAGTAAAGGAAACGGACCAATAATTCTTTATAGTTAGATGAAAATAGTTACACAATACACTGCGAACCATGTACTTTTCCTTCATTTTCAAAACAGTTCATGAAGTGTGTCACATCTCGTATGCAACTTCTTTTCCGACCGCCATTTACACACTTGGAAGAAGTAATAAGGGGTATTATAATTTGGGATGGACTCTAGGTGGTCTGTATATGATAGAATGTTTCATTAAGCAACTATGTTACAAAACCTCAATAAATTCGTCGCTGTTATTGCTATATATTAAAGAATTTCTTTGCATAAAATGAGTAATCTGGGATTTGTCATGACGTATGACGTGAACAATGTATTTCTTTCAAATGCAAACGAAGCATCCTGCAGTTAATTAGTGGGCTTCGTATGTTCCAAATTGGTTTCTTATTCTTTAGGAGATAGTGAACGTATGAAACAATATTGAAAATGAGCTTCATTGCAAGAGACATACAAGAAGAGTTTCAGCACAGAGCCTGCAATTTCATTGAATATGAATTTGAATTTATTTTATTGTAGTTAGGCATCATAGGCTCAGGCCAGGATAGCGTGGGGAAGAGGGTGTTGGAAAATCCTATTTTCTAGATTCCATCGAAGAATTTGCATGGTGTAACTGAGGAAAATCCCTGGAGAACCTCAATTAGGATGGTCGGCCGCTGGGATCGATCTTGAAATTTCATACCAAAGTGCATACATACAATGGAACATTTGCAGAATTATTGTTTGCTACCTATAAATATATTGACTTTTTTTATGCATTATTTACGGTAATTTTTGTTTTAACTGTGCAGCATACAAACTTTGATCACTTTTCTTGACGCATCAGTAAACGTTTTAAATATAATGAAAAATGTTATTAACACATTAAAAAAAAATAATTAAAAATGTGTGTATATTTAGGTTGAAAGAGGTTTGGTATTCTCAGAATTAACAGAAAAAATAATCGCAGTGTTGTTACTCGGAGAAGTGGAGTAAATTCGTTGTATGCTTGATGGATGGCATCTACAACCATGATTGTATTTCATTCACTCCTAAGAACATCCTAAAGTATGATAGACATAGTTCATTACCATAGATTGGGAAAAGAATGTTTGGACGTTGATTTATGTTATCATTAGTCTAGTGACAAATTATCCTAATTATAACATACTTATTTAACCTCCTGTGACAAGTAAAAATCTCATCTCTTGTGTAACATATCTAAAAATCACATTCCTTTCTTCAAGATGTTTAAATTATCAAAACAAATATATAGCAGAACAACAGCATCAATTGTGTGGCGAGATTAAGTTCATTTATTTAACTAAAGTAATGCAGATAATGTAGTGAACATATTTTGTTAACATAATTCCCGAGTAACAAAACTATAGTATCTGAGTAACAAGATTCCTTTGTTATGAACGGAAGCACCAACGTAAATAATGTTTTTGCTTTTTAATTTTGTGCGATCCTCGGAGCTATCTTTCAATTTCAAATACATTTACATACATATCCACCTGTAACACTTTTCCTGTGATAGGTTTTTGGAGGAGGGATTCTACCTTTTGCTTTATATATATATTTTTGTTCGTTGTTCTAGTTATATAGGCTGTGTAGACAGTGAAAAAATCATGTATGCAAAATTAAGTCAAACATTGCAGGATTTCGTTTCGAGAAGAAATTATAGTTTGTTTGCATTTATCATACTAGCTGGAAATGTCTATTTGAAAACGGGCCTTTTCATATAAATATTCCCTTCGTTCTGGGAAAGAAGTGGAGAGAGAGCTTATTAACTAACAACCACAGTAGCTGCCTGGTGATTTCATTCGTTAATTTCTTCCGACGGTGAAAATATTAGCATTCCAGTATTCACAACAACCACCACATAGATTTAAATTAACCACCATCTTGAATATTTTTGGTAGAGATAATGACTCGTTGGTTTACTCGTCCAGTGTACTTATCCACACTTTACCTGCACACTTTCTACTATTTTCCACCGACTAGGTTCAATCAGCGCATGCCTGCTATGATCATATGGAACGCGGCACCGAAACAAGGGCTAGTAATGCAAAGCATAACGGCCTTATTACTGCACAGGAATGAAACACTAGTGGCGTCAGCTGTGTACCAACACCAACGCTTGTTGAAATAAAATTCCATGGAATACTGCCGCCTCCTCCCGCAGCATAGCAGGAAAGATGCTTCCACCTGTAACTGGTAATTGCTTTGGCTTGCTGCAATACCGGTAACGTGGATGCGATCATAAAATTCGAAAGCACTTTTTGAGCAATATGCTATTCCGGTTCAGTGCAAGTGAGTAAATATTTCTTTCTCCCCAGGGGTAGCAATTCGTTTTAATTGATTACATCACCGTTCTGTTTGTCTATAATAATCGTTTAGCGTGCTGGCTATACCATTCTTGCAGCACTTGAGTTTAATTATGTCCACCGAGTTTGTTATAAAATTGGCAGTTTCATTTTTTAAGTATCGACGGGAATTCCAAGTAATCAAAATAATAGCTTTAAATTTGTTTCTGACGACAGAAGTGAATAATTTCTTGATACTCTCTTAAGTGGTATCTTTTTAATAGTATATGGTATAAAATATTGAAAGCAAAAGTGTATGTTTCGAGCTTCAAATTGTGTTACAATACTTTATAATTCTTCTTCTAAATAATATACAATAGCGACTAAGTAACATTGAAAGTTACTATTATTAATTCTTTGCATGATGGAGGTGTTACCTCTGATATTGCACTTCGTATTTTTTGTTTGTTTGTGTGTTTTACAAACAGTTCAGGTCGAAAGGAATTTCATCTATCTTCATTTTCTTATTACGTAGAACTCTCGAAATGAGTATGTTTAAAATTCTACACTTATTTATAGAAAAGAAAAACATGAACTAATCATGAAAAGACGGGATAGTTGTCGCAGGATATATTGTACTAGAGCAAATGATATTTTTACTAGTAAACAAAGCTGCAGATTTTATGGCAGCGCATCTGCATCGGTCCAGTTAAATGAGATAAGATTCCATTTATATTCTTTGAATATGGATAGTGCAATTAGTGTTTCTTTTGTTTGTTAGCGATTGCACAGTTAGGATGCTATATACGAGGTGCACTAGAAAAGTAATGAGATTGGCAAAACTGCTCACGAACTGGCAAATCTTCTGCTGCTCTCTGCGGAATGTAAGTGGCTGAATCCCTTCAGAAGACGCAGTGCAAGTTTGACCATATTGTGACTAGGCGATTTTTGAGAGGAGTTGAAGTGAATGTGTGTTTGTTAGGTGTGTTACTATAGACAGGGAAAAGTTGCAGCAACGTTGTGCCATTAAAATTTCGTGTGAAGCTTGACGAATTGGATACTCTTACTAGGGGTAGTACTCAAATTTCCATAATATATGCCCTGTGATGAAACGACGGAAGAAATCTAGCTCACTCTGAAGGCAGTCAAGAAGATCACAACAAACATCCACCCGACAGGTCTGCTCAATGGAGAGGATCTTCGGTACCATCTTGCAGTCTTCAAGTCTTCAGTCAAAATTTAACGCACTGTAAACTCGTTCCAATTTAACACACTGTTGATCGTTTTCAACATCATTCGCCGATATGACAAAACAAGACTGCTCTGTCCACATTTCCGTCCGTTCGCGATGTTGTTGGACTTTCCGAACGAACTTCTTTTTCACTTCTTCTCGGCCTTCAGGAAAGGACTTGTGTCTTCTGAACACTTGTATTCTGATAGGGAATGTTCTTCATAAGATATTTTCAACTTATCCTAAGTAATAGTAGCCGATACGCCAAGTTTCTCTCAACCTTTGATGGCACAACATTACTCCGACTTTTCAAGTTCTATCGTAACGCAAATAACAGAATTACATTCACTTCAGCCCCTCGCAAAAGTCGCGACTTCACAGTATGAAGATTAGACTTGCACTGCGTGTCCAGAAAGGAACACTTCCATTCAAAAGGGAGTGGCAGGAGAGATGCCGGTTTCTGCTCAGTGTTCCCAGTCTCATTACTTTTCTAGTGCATCTCGTATATCTTGAATATGAAGTTGATCTAAAATATTGAAATTCGTTAACGAAGAAATTCAAATACGTTTACATGATCTGGAATAGACAGGAATAGTCTATATAGTTTGCCCAAGTATGCAAACTTCCAATATACAAGCAAGATAACTATAACTTTTGCGTTGCTGGTCTCCTAGCAGGCTGCTCCGAGATGGCGGGTAGGAGAATGTCGATATGGTGAGCACCGGAAATATCCGGAGTGAACAAAAACAGTATTGCTGCCTTGCAATTAGTAGAGGAATCTACAAAGGTTAAGGAAGCTAACCCTGAAACATATATCATGGGAAACGGAAGCAGCTTAGCGATACAAGTAAGGTGGGAGGGTCAAGAAAGCATTCGACACGGCGACAGGGCAAACACACTTTCCTCTACAGGGGAACTCAGTCACACCATTTCGGAACACTATCTCTCATTAAAAACAGTACCTTTCCGGCTGTTCAGAACATAGCACGTTTGAACGAAAGACTATCCAACATTGCGATACATATTCGATGGTGCAATACGCTTTCACTAAATATCCATGCTCCAACCGAGGAAACTAATGCTAACAACAAAGGCACATTTTAAGATGAGCTAGATATGTTATTTGACCGATTACCGATCGAAGTATAATATAATACGACAAAAACATACTAACATAATGGATGTTACGCGGAGTGAATGATGACACTGACCATCCGTCAGTGATCACAAAAGTAAGGGCAAAGTGCATCGCGAACAGGCAGAGGATCATAACTTAAATTCAAGGTAAAACAATTACAAAATCCGAGCGGAAAGGCAGATTACCAATCCGAAATCTCAAATAGGTTCGAAATTCTTAGCTAACTTGAGTAATAATAAAGATGACATTAATAATAATAATCCTCATCATTGTCGTCGTCATCATCATCATCAAATTTATGTGAATTAAATATGGGAGTCAATTCGTGAGAAAATAAAGAGTGAAGCAAAATAATGTGTAGGTGAGAAGAAACGACAGTAAACCAAGCCTTGATTGCCCGAAAAATGCATTATTTTTATGTCGAACGAGAACAAGCAAGGCTGCGATGGCTAAGCAATAAGGCCAAAAGAAATTCAGACAACTAGAGTAACGTACAACGTGACACCACACGCAAGTGTAGAGAAAACTGAAAACATCTGACGCAGAAAACTCAGGATTTGGGAGAAAATGTTAAAACAAATAACATCTAAACAAGTGAGTAAACTTGTTACGGAAGAGTTACTATCCAAGGCTAGGATGATTACAAATGCACATTGGGATCTTCAAGCGGATCTGACTAAAATCCTTGATGTATAGAAATCTTAAGGGTTCTTAATGCACAAACAGGTGAACAAACAGGAATCTGAAATACATATCGCACAACCGCGAATATCCGAAACTAGCAAGATCGAGGACAAAATTTTAATAAAGAAGTTACAAATTTTAAAACAGTCAGAAATTAACAACACGCCAATCGAATTAATCAAAAGCGAGAGGAATGACACTAATCCCAGAGCTACTTAGCTTCACAAGTGCTACATGGAAAATGGAGAAACTTCCAAGAAAATGGAAAACATGAGTGACAGTTCCGGTTTATAAAAGAGGCGATAAACCTAACTGTAGTTATTATCACTATATCGCGTTATTCCCAAGGCGTTGCAAAGTGTCGAGTAATATCTTTATAACACAGTTAAGAGTATAATAAAATTAAATAATTTGACATTATCAATGTGGATTTGGAAGAAATAGATCTAAATTGGACCAAATTTTCGCCTTAGGACAATTCTTATAGAAGGAATAGTTCTACATTGGACCAGATTCTTACCTTGAGACAAATACCAGATATTAAATGGGAATATAATGGGACGGTTAGCAAGTTGTTTATTTATTTTAAGAAAGGAAATGCTTCTATCAAAAGGGCAAATATATACAATATCCTCGTACGATTCGGAATCACGTAAAAACTTGTTCAGATAATGAATGTGTATCAGCTAGCCCCTAAGCAGAGTACGTAGAAAGAATAATATGTCAAATAACTTCGATATTCGTAGCGGGTTAAAACAAAGCAATTCCTTGTCATCGCTACTATTTAACTTTGCATTAGAATATGCTATTATAAATGTAAAAGAGAGCAAGACGGGTTTGAACCAGTTGTTCGTATACGCTGATATTTTAGATTTAATAGGAGATAATATAGATGCATTATAAATTAGCACCGATAGTTTGGTAGAAACTTGCGATGGAACAGATCTTCAGGTGAACATAGAGAAAACAAAAATCATGTTAACGTGCTGAAATAGAGAATGACGGAAATAGAAACATTTAGGAATGACATCATAGAGAAACTAAACAAATTCAAATACTTGGGAGCATACGTAAAAAGCAAGAACTACGTCACGGAGGAAATAAAAAGTCGCTTATAGGGTCGGACAAGGCATGTTTGTATTGAGTCCAGAAACTCCTAACTTCGCGCTTAATATCAATAAAGGTGAGCCTGAAAATCTACAGAACGATTACTCTGCCGATAATACGTTGTGATTGTGAAGCTTAGAGCATGGCCCTGGCAGTTGAGCATGAGAAAGATAACCGGGTCGAAATGGGCCGAAATTCTGACCGGGAAATGGAGGAGACGAAATTCTCATGAGTAGTTATGAAGAAATCCACAGATGACGGTTCGATTGATCTGATATTATAAGACTAATGAAATCAATGTTAAAGGACATGTAGCTCGGATGAACAAAAACGAAGAGTATTTCTATCGTGATTGGCAAGAGAGGGGCCGTTGCGAAGACCAAGACGCCGTTGGGAGGGCAATATTACAGTCGATCTTCAAAAGAAAGGTGTTTCTGATGATAACTGGTTTGTTCTTCCCCAGTATAGAATCCAACGATGAACGTTTGTTACTGCTTCGATGAACGTGAGAGTTTCGTAAGCCATATAGTTAGTTAATTATCTTTTATTACTATTATTTAGTGTTTCTCGTCTGAGGACAGTTTGAAAAGACATTGGTGACACTCGCCCTATAGTATGACGGAAGAAAAGACTGATTGCAGTGCAACATTGACAGCATGACTTTATCGATGGCAAACGCTAATCATCGAACCACTGCTACCTGTTCAAACTAGCATTTCCAGTTAATGTTGATTAGGTTTTTTTTTCTTATCTATATTGCAATTGGAAGATTTAAAGGGTAAATAATTACGTTTTCATTATGATATTGTTAGGCTAATATTGAAGCTTGAGATATTCAGAATCCAGGGAAAGCAATATCCCGCCCTTTCTAATTGTTTGACATCATGCACAATCCCGCGTGTTCATTTAAGCGAATTTTTCAGAAGCGATAGAAAACACGTTCTCTAGATGAACTCAAACTTGTTTTATGCTAACTGAGGTAAATATGTATACATTTTCCAGTCAAGTTAATTTAATTCCAGTTTTATGAATTTCTTGAAATGAGAAATGCAAATAAAACTTTGTACATGAGCAGTGTAAACTTTTGAACGTGTGGGGATTTCTACGTGACCAAATTACATTAGGTTCTGGAGTTGGGCTACCCAACTAATCTTACTAGTGAAGACAAAACAGAAGCACAGTACGAAGTAAAAGAATAGATGCAACTAAAACCAGTATTTGGTCTCTCATATTATGTAAACTACTTATATTGCTTGTAGCACGACTATCAGTACTTCTACAGCCTTTTGGGGACGATTTTTACCATGCAACCTGACTCAGGTTTACTAGGTCTTCTTCATTATCACAATGCAAATACCGAAATATCACTTAAAACTAAAGATCTGTGCTCTTCTGGCCTGCTTAATCCTTGCTCCAGCTCAAAACGTAATCCATTGGAAATGTTATATTATTGAGTTATAGCTGCATGCTAACTCCAGGGAATGATTTTTAAAATACAGTCTAAATTTTTAAACGATCCTCTAATTTCTCCAATTTGTCCACGATTTGGTCCTAAGTACTTTGGAACAAAATTTTTTTTTAATATATCATAAGCAAACCCAGGTGGTAAACCATAATGGTGGTGCAATGATGCGCCGCATTAAAATCAAAACATTGGCACCTTTACCAATAGAAATTGGCCAATATTATTTAGCTTTTCATATAAATTTTAAGCCGATCACATCGTTTCAACAATTCCCGTTTGCATTTCGATGAATGACGTGAGGACAGCTGTGACATATTCAAAATATACGTCGCTGCTTGTTCCAACAAATAGGCAAAAATTAATATTTTAACGGAAGGCCATCATTGAAATGCTCTCCTCTTTTGATATGATGTATTCTCGTGGGATCACATTTATGATATAGTCCATGGAGAAATAGGGCAAAATAAAAAATACTTTTGCAAGAATATAGATGGTAACATAATAATAAAATATAAAAAATAGAACTCTGAAAGGGCTAAGTATTTTTTTTAGAATATACATGAAATGAAACAAATGTTAATTCTCTCTGCTTCCCTCCGAGGTAGAAAAAAGGAGCAAACAAGCTTCATGCAGAACCTTTCTAGATATAAGCGAAGTTGTATAGAAGGAATGAGAACAAACGAGATTGAACAATGTGATGCAAGAAGAAATTTAAACACATAAAAAGAAATTGAGAGTGATGTGTGCCAATAATAGACAGACAGACAAGGAAAATAATAAAAAGAGAAAGCGGAGAGTGAAGGAGTGAGAAAAAATAAAACATTAACGAGAAAAAGTATAACTAACGAGAGGTCTGAAAACGAAATTTATATATTCCAGAATTTAATTTTTATGAATATGTATTTATTCGTATATTAACGTAGAACATAGTTACTCCAGAATCCACAGTAAAACAGATCCAGCGGAGAAAAGTTTACGTTAAATGACAGTAATTTCTCCGTAGATGTTTAAGATAAAGCCATGTCCATAGTAATAGAAATACACATATTATTATTGGCCCTGCAGCTGAGTAGTTACTTTCGTACACTTGCATCTGAATTGTGGATACACGTCGTTCAGATTCTGACAAAGATTTTTCCGGCTTTTACCTCAGTTTTATCAGGCAAATGCCAGTTTGGTACCTTAACTAATTCCCTGGTAGCTACCTTTCTCATCTCTTTAGTCGGAAGAGTGATTGCCAAGTGACGGCACTCCTGAAATGTGTCGGGCTTAAGCCATCTGAATATTAACCTCACACAGCAAAACAAATTAGTTTGAAATTGTTATTAGTATTGCAGAGATGCACGAGAATAATGATATATGCGCAATTCGGCCACACAATAGTGCATTCCAGAGAATAAATCCTACGGCTTTGGAACATTGCGACACAAGGTTCCAAATCGATGAACCGTGTTCCAGACACATTTCTGGACTAGTTTTCTTGACACTGCTGAAGTCTTTGCTGCAGATCAGTCAATAAGTTCCAGAATTAAGTAATTAACTACTTCAAGCAACAACTTCACATCAGGAACAGTGGAACAATTACAGGAAAATCGTGTTCTAAAACCCCACTGCAGTGTTTCCACAAATTCGAAGTTAGGCACATTTCAACCGTAACTTTAGTTGTCACAAGGAAGAAGGACATGCTAGAACATGTCAGTTCATTTCTCCACCAGTAACTTTGATAGATATATCACAGCGAGTAGCTTTGTTATCAACACCTTGAGTCGATGATAAAAAAAAATTGTTTATCTTACTCTACAAAATACTCCGAGAAATGAGGTTAATCAGATGTAAGTAGCATTTCACGTTTCTGCTATACTTCAAGACAAATCCAAATAGGCAACAGGAAGTACACACAAAGTGAAAGAGGATCAGAGTTAACTGGTAGAGCTAATTGCCCCTGTACATATAATTCTACAATTCAATGTTGTTATAAACAAAAATTCTTGCATAAAATAAGATAATTTTTATAGAATAGTCTATAAATTATTAACTTAACTGCTTAATATCCAAAATAGTTTTTTGCAGAATCCGGAAGAGTAATGGTAGTAAAAGGCGTAAATAAAGCGCTAGTGCCACTTTTCCATCAGGTGTAGGAGGAAGCTATGAAGCATTCATGAGACAGGAACTCAGAGCAATATGTCAATTTTCGACTCAGCAATGCGTTACAAGAAAAGTAATGTTCCTCTAACCATTATTGCAGGAAAGGAATGGTTCAGAAGAGAACACCTTCCAACAGTGAAATAAGGGAAGTACGGAGGCTGAGTTGTGTATATGTGACCAAATTTGGATGCAAGCTTACTTTACGAAAAATTATGGTTACACTATTGGCTTCTATATGACCGTCCTCACTCCGGTCAATGGCCCTCCACCGCAACGTCAATTGTAACAGGCATCTACGGAGCACATACATAGGAATCTTCCGCCATTCCTCCTTGCATGTTTTCCATGACCTCTGTAGAGTGGTTACACCGCGCGAGGAAAATGATTTCTTGAGAAGATCAAAGCTATAATAATCAATGGGATTCTCATCTGGAGATTTCACTGGTATGTCTTGAAACGGGATTGTTCTGATTCCAGTGGTTACTGCCATTTGGTGACAGAATGCTCGTGTAGATGCAAAAGTGTGTGATGAGGCGTTGTCTTAGTGCACGCGGACAAGATGTATGTGATTTTCATACAGACGATCAAATCCTCTGCATAAATTGGGGTCAGTATGTGTTGCCCATAGTACTAGGAGTTAAGTTTGCCACCTTACTCAATGTCAATTTCCAATGATAACTGTCTCTGTCACCACCCACCACAAATCCCTTAGAGTGTACTTCACTGAACTGGCGGATGAACTCAGGACGGTGTTTCCGATCGGCTATCTGACGTAAGCTCCGCTTCAGAAGTGGAGGTTCGCATTCTTAAATCTTGATTGCGGAGTGAGTGAATATATATCTGGAACTTGTTGATTCTTACAGCGTTTGATGATGCACCTGATAGTAGTTATTCCCACAGTGCCTCCATTTAGTTTGCACTGCGTGTGGATTTGGGATACGGAATAATTGGCATGGAAAAGAACCACGATATATCCTTTCCAAAAGCGGTATACTTTCGGAGCCATGCTCCACTTAACCAACACACAGCCCGTGAAACACTGCTGAGAGGTTCAGTTTCCACGGTGACCTTCAACTGGTCCGGATCAGTCCATTATCTCCGGAGTAGTGAAGCTTCCAATGTGGTAGTCAGTCTCTATAGTACATATACGCGAATCAGTGTCCGTAGTAGGTAGATCTGAAATATGTTCAGACAAAAATCAATGTCGTAGTAGTGAAGTTTTCAGTGTCTCCTAAACATTACCTTCGACGAATGTTACAGTGTTCGATGATACTCAGTTAAATGCGCGAACTGATTTAAGAAAGAGTTTTCAAATCTAGCCAAAAGTGTTACAAGGATCGAGAAAGTGATTTTAAAGTGAAATTAAATGAAACAATAAATGCATTAGCTTGTAATGATTTAGCAGAGCATTCTCTATTCCAATCCAGGGAGGCTAAAACTGCTTGAAGGTGGGTTCCTATACAAATAAAGCTGTATGCGACGTGTATTGCTAAAGATCTACGAAATAAAAAAAAACATATGGTGGAGAATTCTGCCACAATATACCACTAAGTGACCAAAAGAGGGAGGAAGACGTCCCGAAGAAAGATATGAAGTTGACGAATAGTTAAATAACAATTGATATAGGTCTATTTTAGGAAAAAAGACACAGAATAGTGAGTACATTGTGGAGGAGAGGTGAAGCTCATTGTATCAGAATGTCATTCCGTATATTATGAGTGATCAGAGCTTGAAATGAACCGGAATAGACCGGAAAGCCTTTCCGGTTCGGGAATATCTTGAACCTTCCTACTCAGTCTCGTCAATATGGTAATCATAGACAAAAAGTGACAAAAGCGTATTAACGAAGGTAAAGCGTTCCGTTTCGTGAAAATTTCTATTTGGAGCCCTGAGTATGATTATATTTTTTTTAAATTTATAAACGTCTTAAATGAACCTTTGAACTTCTAAGGACGTAATTTAGTTTTTGTTAAACTTAAATCCGAAAACGAAATCCGTTCGTGGTCGGTCATCAATGTGAACGTGCTGGCCATCCAGAGAACCGAGGGCATGTGTTTTTAATAGCAACGATAATAATGTGTGAGTTTTTGTCTCTGTTTGTTTCCTCTATACCTGACGTTTGTGAAAAACCGTACATTATTTGATGTTTTAACTATTCTAACTACATTTGCGATGGGAGGAATCAACCTGTTAAATTAAGAATGTCTACATCTAGGGAAATCGGTTAAAACTTACTCAGCCTAATATCTCCCTATGTTCGAGAACACAAGAATTTCCTTGTATAAATTTGGACAAAATTTTAGATCTGTCCTCAAAACTATGGAAGTTGATCTGGTGTTGAATTCTGAGGCAAGACGTTCGATCCTCTCTGAAATTGTGCAAATCGAACACTGATGTTACGGTAAACAAGCCTCTGCCTTATATTTTACTTATCTTCTATCTAACTTATCCCGACCTGAGCCAAAGATGCCGAAACCTCATAAATAAATATAATCGAAAGCAATTATTACGTACTATGTGATTTTATTAGTCTGCTCGTTTGTACTGTCAAATATTTCCCATTTATAGCCGAAGAAATTTAAACTAACTATTAACTTTTAATCGTATTTTTATTAATTATTCACGAAGAGAATATGTAACCGAATCTCTAAAAACTCCAAAAACTACATACAATAATTTTCCGATAGTTATAATATGAGCTAGTCTACCAAATCCTAGCGGCAGTCTATCACTCTACTATTCAGATAACAAAATATAGAAAATTAAGTTAGTTTAAAATAGTGCTTTTACGCTGTATTTTTACGTAGGGAACAAAGAACTCCTATTTAGAAAGACATTTCCTAAGCTGCTATTTTAACATATATCTTGCTACGAAAAAGTAGCCGTTTTAAACAGTGTGTTGAATTAATGGAACAAACGTCTAAGTGACGTACATTCAGCGCCACACCGCTCTGCGGAGAAGTTTCAACTTCTTTCCCGTTTTTTTCAATACAGCGAATCTGTTACTTAGACGTTTGTTCGCACATGAGCTTCATATAATATCACGTCTAAAATATTACATGAATTCAGCATAAAACTAAATTACACCCTGCCCCCATATTTACTGTTTTATGCGTCCCTGATTTAATTGTATTTTGATGTACTATTCCCGCTCCACCAGTTAGCTCAAGCCTCGATAATTATATACAATAGTTTACCGACGGTTAAAATATGAATAATTTACCAAGTTCTAACTTTCGTCTATCACTCTACTGCACACATATACTGTAAAAAAAAAAAAAAAAAAAAAAAAAAAAAAAAAAAAAAACTTAATTTTATATGGGACAGTCTAGTAACTTTTGACTTCGGCCCGTTACGATTCGCCCATTTACTGCCAGTTAAAATCCACAAACATTCATGCCTCTGCCGGGATTCGAACACACGTCCTTCGAATCGTTGGCCTAACGCTTTAGATCACACGGCTACCCGATCGGCAACAGGCTATACTTAAATTAAGTTAGTCTAAAATTGTGCTTTAACATTGCATTTTCACAGTTGAGAGTAAATAACTCGCATTTAGATACGCTTTTCCTTTCTAAACTGCAATTGTTAAAAGATATTTATTTTCATGTAGTAAGTACGGAAAAATAACAGTTCTGCCCATTCCTAAAGCGAAATTTCTGTCAGTTTGGACAAGGAAACAAATCCAGATTTATTACTTACTTGTAACTTAAGAGTTCATCGTGAATACATTTCTTGTAAATAACATCCATTTGAAGTTTTTTTTTGCCTTTCTCTTAATTTTTTCGGACAATTTTTCCATACTTACGTCTACCACTTACAATCGTGCAGACATTTTTTTTCCATCAGTTGGAAGAAGGAAATAAATGCAGCACCTATTTTAAATTTTGCTAGTAAAAATTCAATACATGGTAATTGTCTGAGCAGTACACAAGGATCAGAAGAACGTTACAAATATTTTAAAAGAATATATATTTTCAATAAGTAAGAAAAAATGTTGTACAGTTTTTGTTAATTGCTCGCAAAATAATTTTATGGATTTTTTCCTTTTTTCAACTATTGATTCAATTTTAATCTTGGGGATTTTGATTGGAACCAGAATAGTAGTATTTAAAATTAATTTTGTTCATATTTATATGCAGTTCAAATTAGCGACCTCGATGGTTGCTACGGCTTACAAAATCTACTGGTTTGTTAAGTTAGTGCCCGAACTGGAACTTTGAAAGGAAACTTACGGGCCTGCGCATTAAAACTGGTTGCACAAAATAATATAAGAAATTACTGGTATCACGCTGTTCACTTTTGTTGGCATTTTTTTATTTACGAGCTTTGATTTTAGAACAGAGAAACTTTATCTTAGTTAGTAGAGGGTTGCCTTCGAAATTGGAGGTCCTAGGTACGATAGTAATGACTGACTACACTGGCAGAGGTTTCTCTAGGGATTTTCTCAGTCACAGAAGACAAATACCGGATAGTAACTTTAACTTAGGCATTGGCCAACTCCATACTGCATCCTTTTCCCTTAGGCCTGTGCTATAGATGTCTAAAGAGTTCAATTCTTTCCATAAGTTCAATTCAATTCAATTTTGTTTCCAGGCCTCTCATCTTGGATACTTTCTTCTTTCAAGAGGTTCGTATATGTTTACTGTCTCTCCTTCAATCACGTCTTTCTCTATACCGGTATATAATTTCCCTCTACGCCTCTGTATTTTAGCACCCGTCGCTCTCAATATATCTTCGTGATTGTTTAAATTTATCCCTGCATCTCTTGTATACTAAGGGATCTTGCATCTCTCGTATATATGACATTTGGTGTTTATTCTATCTATGTGAAATCATGCATATTAAGAAAACATATACATGAACGTTCTTTGCTGGTATTTGCTACTTCAGAGGGAATTAGAAAGAGCAAGTTCTAGGTGAAATAACTATACGATACCATCACGTAGTTTCAAGTTGGGCGATAAAAACCGCAATTTTTGGCAGTAGCCACACTGCATAGTCATTTTGGCTAAAAGAAAATGAGTAGTTTCCTTAACTATTGAAGCCTTAGGTAATTCATAAAGATTCGCATGAGGATCAGGGTACTACTATTTTGTGAAATTGATCATTGTCTGTACCAAATAACTAATAGCGAAATATATATCGCATGCTGACCTGTTGTGTAATCGATGTAACCTTCTAGTTTTCACCTAGTTTGAAAATATACCTTATTATTAGTAGTGGTGTGTTTCTTTCGAAATCCAATCTAGTTTAAGGCTGAATCCAAGTAGGTTTTCCCGCCTTTTTCATTTTTCGTCAATTATTCAAATTTGAGTGCAGTTAAACAGAAAATAACTTTCACAAACTATAGTTTGTTTCTTACGTCATTAGCGAATACCATTGTCTTTAAAGAAATCTTAACAGAAACTTCAAATATATGTCAACAGACTTTTGAGACATTTCCATGTCCCAAAAGTTTGTTGACATAGTTTTGAATTTTCTGTTAACTTTTATTTCAAATTAATGGTATTCACTATTCAACATTGTAACAAACTATAGTTTCTGGAAGTTATTTTCTGTTTAACTGCACTCAAATTTGAATTACTGACGAAAAACGAAAAAGGCGGGAAAACCTACTTTAGTTCAGCCTTTTACTCTCGGTTCTTTTTAGACTACGTAGCAGTGGCGTAGTTTGGGTAACGAACCATTTGTTCCTGCGCTATTGTGTCAATTGAGTTCTATTCGTTTTGGTTATTGGTTAGTACGTTGCTTGCAAGAAGTGAAGATGAGTTGTTTGACACGCAATAGCGATTTAGAAATGTTTTGTTCAGCACAGAAAATAAACTATAATGCTCCATTAGTTAAACAGATTCTTTCCGAGCAAATTTACATTGGATTTGATCGATTCCGGATCCTCAGTAAGTGTTGCGTGTAGGACTTCGTATCAACAATGCTTTCGTCATTTGTCATTACGAAAGTCTAGTTGCTCCCTAAGGAGTGCTTCAAATAACCTGTTGATAGTTTTGGGGAAAATCTATTTAAGAGTAGAAGTCAATAGAAAAGTCTATTCATTGCCATTTGTAATTGTAAATAACAATTTTCGCTGTACAGTGCTAGGACGGCAATGGCTTGATGTTTTGTGGCCTGATTGGAGGACTTCAATGTTCGATTCAGTATCTCCCCAGTCTACTGAAATGATTTATTCTATGGGCAGGACTTTCTGATGTTTTAACCAAAAATATTCTTCAGCTTTTTCCTTCAGTGTTTGAATCTAATATTTTGAAGCCTATACAAGGTTATGCTGTGCATTTACCGGTAAGACCAGATGCTATCCCGATCTTCAGAAAGGTATATTCAATCCCCTTCCATCTGAGAGATAATGTTAAGAAGGAGTTGGACAAGTTACAATTTCAAGGTGTTATCTACCCAGTAGACAATTCAGAATGGGCCACCCCATTGGTGGTAGTACGAAAGAAAAAGAATGACATTCGTTTATGCTTAGGATTAAAACAGACATTAAACAACGTAACATATAAAGTAATCTACCCGTTGCCTAAGATAGAATACATCATCAATAAACTTCATGGTGTTAAATCATGGTGCTCGATCTTAAACAAGTATATCTTAAGCTGCAAATACATCCTGCATCTCAAAAGTTCCTTGGTATATCAACTCCTTGGGGAATTTATCAACAGACTCGTTTAGCATTTGGACTCAGCTGTGACGCTCAAGTGTTTCAACGCTTCATCGATAACCTAACCCAAGGGATACCAGGTGTTGTTTGTTATTTAGATGACATTCTGATCTATGCACCAGATAATGAAGAATGTTTTAGACGGGTGCAAAGGGTTCTGCCGCGTTTTGAACAAACCAATGTTAAAGTAAGGAAGGGAAAATGTCATTTTTTCACGGATATGGTTTCCTATTTAGGGCATGAAGTGTCGTCGGAAGGGATAAGAGTAGTATCAACCGGCAAACGTACCCCATGATTTAATTACACATTAATTAAACACTTGGTTA
>JAGDQP010021439.1:0-29127 GCA_022664845.1 Lepisma saccharinum
TTCTAAGAAGAAAAGGAGTCAATTAGTTCATATAGACTGTTTCATTTATATGAATTTTATACTTATAAATTTAGACACAGATCGAAATTACCATCAATAACAATACAAAAATTCAAAATATAAAACTAATATTCAAAACAGATTGCTAATTTAATTTTGACTTTTGAAATATCCAATGATTACTGCATTAGTAAGGATGTTCTAAGAGTTTTACAGCCTTTCTATAATAATCAAAGTGGGTTCTAATTTTTGCACTGAAACTTCCGGATCTTTGTGGGATGGTACCTTCAAACTAGATACTGACTGACTTCCTTCTAAAATCTTCCCTCTCCCCTTCATGTCCTGAGCCAAATGGCCATAAATATAATTTCATTCAATAGCTAAATGCATAACAGTTTTCGCTTAAATGTGTATTAAACCGCTCTTCCTATAGAGTGGATTGAGGGAAGATACCCATCGGGGAAAGATGCCTATAGTAGTGGAATTCCATAACAATGTTCCTAAATGGAAAAATTGTATGGTGTGAACGAATTAGTCAGTATCCTCCCTAAAAGAATGTAGTGAATGTCACGTGGAGACGAAACAAGTACTTCCCTCAAAAATCTTGTTTTAGCTTAAAAATATTTTTCTCTACTCAGTACACAGCTTAGAATCGAACTAAATTCCATGACAGCCTAGAAAATGCACTTGAACAGGGCAGTACGCCATTTGATGCCCACTACCTAAGTACATTCTATCAAATAAGACTATTTTCATTGTTTTCTGGTTAGACACTCATTTTTTGAACTATTCTTCTTGAATAGAATAGAGTCAATAAGGACATTTTGTAAGGACAGTCTGCGTACGTATTCAATGGAATTTGAATTTCGTTTATGGCCTCTAGGTAACTATATATGGCTCCGGCCGGAATACGGGCGGGGTGACGATGTAGGAGAGAAGTCAGCCAATGCTTAGTTTCGAAAGTACCATTCCAGCATTAACCTTGTGTGACTAAGAATACTACTGGATAAACCTCAGTCAAGATGACCGACGCAGGTATCGAACTCAGGGCTTATGGAACACAAGCCAACGCTCTACTACAACGCCCTACGTATATTCGATACATGCTCAATAGAATATACGCCATAAGAATATAATTTATATAGATATGACCGCCCCGTTGGTTTAGTGGTTAGCGTTGCTGACTACGGATTGAGGGGTCCTGGGTTCAATTCCCGGCGCTGCCAATGCTTTTTAGAAGGGGTGTGGTTCTGGAACGGTAACCACCCAGCATGGTGATGCAACTAAGGAGTTGCTATGAATAAAAGATAGTTGCGATCACAGTGAAAGCTTAGGCTCTCCTCTCCCAACCCATCTGGTCAGCGTGCTAGCAGTAAGCCAATCACCTCCCTCCGGGGAGAGACCTCATCCAGTAGTGGATCAAATATGGGTGTGATTTATTATATATTTCACACAAAACCTAAAGTTATTTCTGCATTAAATTGGTGTATGTTCCATTGTTACATAAGGGAGAGAAATCTGCGCTTTCAAGCAATGTCGTCAAGGTGGAGTAGTGGCAAGATATCCATACTTGTTCATGTATTTTAGTCACATTATAGAAAACGTAGTCATGAAGTATCACTACTGTTGTCGTTTATCTTAATTATAATATATGAGACATCTTCCCCCAAATAAGTGGGTATCTTACACTAATGGATTGGGCAAGATTCGTTATTTGATATGTATGTTTAAAGACCAATAAGCCTATATCCAATGTTTCTTCCAGGACATTTTATTCGGGGGGTTTGTGGAGGCTCGCGAAAATTATAAACAATTAATATTGACTGTAATGTGCTAAAAATAAAAAAAATAACAATAGACACTAATGTTACTTTAACAATATATTGCACTTCCTTAGTTAACCTAAAAATAACATCTTAGTGGTAGAGCGTTGGCGTAGCATTCGGGAGTTGTGGGCTCGATCCCAGCAGCCGGCCATTTTGACTGAGGTTTTTCCAGAGTTTTTCCTGTCACCAGGAAAATGCCGGGATGGTGCCTTTAACATAGGCCCTGGCCGACTCCTTCCCGAATCCTTTCTCCTCCCCTATCACGGCCTGAGCCTTAGATGCCTCAGGCCACAAATAAAATTAAAACTCCAAATAATATGAACCATATTACAGAATATACTATTATATACGTATTTCAGTGTTAACATACTATTAACAAGTGTTAACATTAATTCTTTTGGGAGGGCGGTTGGAAACCTTTCGGGGGACAAACTCCCCCCAAAACATGCCTGATAGAAACAGTGAATATATCCGTTGTGTATGCAATTAGTTTGATATACTTCCGTCAGTATGACCATCAATGTTCAATATGTTTTTGTGCAAAAATTTGCTTTTCTATTTCTTTTAATTACTGCACAATGTCTCGTAGAATAAAATGTGTGGCATCTTCCCGGGATCCACTATAATTCATGGATTATCTGTTCCACAGATAATTGTTCGATTATCCGTTTATCCGGATAATGTTCGATTATCCGTTTATCCGGATAATGTTCATTTATCCGTTTATCCGGATAATGTTCATTTATCCGTTTATCCGGATAATGTTCAATTATCCGTTTATCCGAATAATGTTCGATTATCCGTTTTTCGGATAATTATTCGGATAATGAAAATTATTCGAATAATCGGATTTCGAATATCCGAACAATGAATTGTTCGATTAATCGGATATCAAATTATCGGGATATTGACAGCCCTACCCAGTACGTACACCGAGCGCAGCACATGCCACAATTGTCAGCGTGGCGAACCATTGTTTAAAAAAATACTTTTCATATTGACTTCCAGAACTGTTCGATGTGTCCGTAGCATTTAAGTACTGGAACAGGTATTCGAAGTACTGAAGCGTCCCAGGGCGGAAAGGGTGCTAAAGTACTAAGAGTCTGTGTTGCCGAACAATTTTCAAAACTTATTACTTCTCATTATTTGCATATCGTTGGTCGTATATGCACAAAATTTGGCATGTATGCACTGGGATAGGTCATAGATGTACCCGCTGCACTGCAGGACGTTATGTTGTCAGTGTTAACAACAAATTTTTAAAAAATCAGTATTTCAATATATGCTTCCATACCGATGAAAGTATATGCATGAAATTTAGCGTTTACGTGCTGAGACATGTCATATAGGTACTCTGTGTGCCGCACACGGTGAAGTTTTCAGTGTTGTCAATAATTTAAAAAAATCAATATTTCTTTTTTTATTCCATACCGTTGAACGTATACATAATAAATTGTGCATTTATGAACTGCGAATAAATTTAAAAACATTCCAATTTGTCGGTGTTGCCAACATATTTAATTAAAACCGCACCAACGAGTAGGTAATCTACATGAGTACATTGATCTACATACGGTAATATACATGCATGCTCCTATGTTATTTATACAAATCTACATGTTTGTACTGACTTGAACCAAATTCTCCATATGTGTTTCTCAGATCCAGCAGCACCTTATAAGATAGTTTAAGTCACCGACGTTGTCAGTGTTGCCAACTAATTAATAAACTGTTTTCCAAAATGTATTCGCATTGATTTCCACTAAATTTTCATATGTTTCTCTTAAGTACTTGGCTAAGTCGTAGAGGTATTCTGGTATCGCTAAATTACATCCCATAAGCAACGGGCCGCTGAACCTTGTCCGTTCACTGTATGTTGTGGCTGCATGATCGTTGTTCGCAACAGTCGCAGGAGTTTGGTCATTGAGACATGAGCGGCGACAGTGATCATTCTCAACATACAAGAATCTTACTTTTATATTATCGATATCTCCCAAAGTAAGATTTGAGTGGCCAAAATTTGCGTGAACACATCATTTGACATTCTAACTATGACGGAAGAAAAGAATTTCCTTCCCCATCAGTACGTTTGCCTGTCAGTCAAAGTGATGTCGGACATGTACGATGGGCCGATTGCACTCGACTGCATTTGGCAATGAGAGTTTCTACTCTTTTCGTTGTTACCTTAAATGTGTTGGACAAAGTTTTCCGTAAATAATGCTATAATAACTCCATAATACATATTAAGCGAAAAGTGTAACAACAAATTATTACTACGTATGTGTTTCCCATTCTTCGTGATGGCTTTACTTGAGAACGAAACCCTGCAACGCATTGCAGATTACAAGATGCCCCCCATAGAATAATGATTACTGTAACCGATTGCAGATTACACGATTCCAGGTTCGAATCCAATGCAAAAATAAAATATTGTTAGGAAACCCCAATTACGCGTAATGGAATAAAGGCAAAATGAAATCACGATCACATTTTTTTATTTCTAGAACTATTGTTTAAATATACGTAATTGCGTTTACTAAAACAGGACATTTCTGTTAATGTAACGCGTTAGCTCCCATCATTTGACATTTAACCGCAAGACAAGTTAACGAAGGAATTACGGCGAGAGTACCAATTCAGCCTCCCAAGTGTAATTTCGTGACAAGTCAAGAAAAAGTGTAATTTCGACAATGCTCCAATAGCTGTAGTCACCAACTGTTCTCATAACCGCTATAGTGAAAATGTCGACTCAACACTGAAATACTGCTCAGGTACAAATCTACAAACGTCCATCGATTTACATCATATTTTGTAAGTATATATGTACATTATGTACTGGGACCACTTATAGAAGTATTTCGGGCGCAAAAGGCGGCCTCTATCTCTCTTTTCAGTGCTGCCAACAGAGTTTAAACATTTAATATTTTTAATAGCTGCTATTCCGTTGCACGTATCTGTGTCAAATTTTGTATTTGGGTTCAAGAATAAGTCATGATGTTATTTTGCGTGCCAGTTATTTCTCAGTTTTGCCAACCAAATTTTATGAAAATATTTTTAGGGTATATTAGTGTACCCGTGCTGCTCCGCAGCATTTTAAAATAAGGGAACTGGATAAATACAAAGAGAGGTAATGAAGTATTAGGAGAGAAGAATGTTGTAAAATAAATGACAAACGCAGAAGAGAAAATAATACCATAAATCAGTAATTATTATAGAACCAAAAATATAAAATACTCTTTAAAGTTACAAAACTTTTTTCCAAACAACGTTAGCGGTGCGTCGATCTATTGGTTTTAGTTCATTTTTTACATTCTCAAAAGATCTAGCACACGATAGTGTTACATACAACAGGCAATGACAGAAAAGAGTTTCAGGCAAATATATGCTTACAATATTGATGGTGAGGACTAGCTCTGGGGTCTTATTAATTGTTATACAGAATGCAACTTGAATTGTAAACTGTATTGTTTTGGAAGAAAATGGAAAAGTAGAGTCAGATGGCGATAAATTAAAGCGAGGAAGAAGTGCTCTTTAGTCAACATTAACATCAATTGTAATTTGTAGATCTAAGAAGTTATCACATATTTTGTGAAGAATTATTTTTATGCCATTATGTAAGCCTTGTTCTTCGTTCAAGTTCCTCGAAAACATTGCAATAGATCCTCCTTCTTTCAGTTCTAGAATATATGGTGATAAGCCGCTCGTGTCTAAACTGTCCAAAAGTTCAGCGGGTATTGTAGAATTTCAGTTTCATCTTCAGTAACTAAAGAATTTACTGGTCCAGTGAAAGCCGCTGGGCGACTGGACAAAGGTTTAAGGAAACTATTTTAAATATATTTTAATGTTTTCAAACATTTTCCGACAATTTTTGGATTTTTCAAAATTTTTGTGTTTTTAAAAATGTTCCTCAGAATCTGACATCTCTGGATATTCTTTTAAAATTAAAATGTTGTGTTTTGAATGTTTCCGAAAATTTATTAATTTTTTGAAAATTGAGTTTTAAAATTATCCCGACAATTCATAGCAAGTGGGCCTGCGATCCGTTTGGTTATCTTAATAAATCTTTATAATACTTTTTCATTTTCCAACACTCCATGAAACACCTTCCATCATTTAAGCACAGAACCGTTACAGGAGTTTTTAAATAACGGTAAGTACGAGATGGAACCGTCATTATAGCTCCTGCCCAACATCTTCCAATACCCTTTCCCCTCCCGTATCCCGGGATGAGCCTTAGATGCCTAAAGGCTGTAAATAAAATTCAAAATAAAAAATCAAGATAGCAGTGAGATTTCATTTTACTTTTTACAGTGACATTTATAGTATTTCACTTTTCTCCCTAGTGCTTTCATTGCCCATCCCATTTTTCTTACATATGAAAATAGATTTAATGAGCTTTCAAAGAAAAAAATACTGCAATCCTAAAGCTAAAGTACCCGCCCGTTGGTGCGAGGTGAATAAAATATGTTGGAAACATTCATTGGGACAGTTAAGAATACTCGCTTACTCGTGGTGGGCTGCGTGCTTAACTTCGTAAGTTTGGGGGGCTGCTCCCCTTTATCGTAACCATAATATCTGGATGTCTGCGCCTCCATGGAGCAAACATGCTGTATCTGTTACAACCACCACCACCACTACTACTACTACTGCTACTACTAATACTCCTATTCCTACAACAATAACAACAACTACTACAACTACTACTACTACTGCTACTACTAATACTCCTGCCAAATACTACTATAATGATTTAAAACATTGAACCTACATATTTTTATTTACAACAATTTACATTTAAATTCAAAAATTTAATGCCCGCCCGCTTGTGCGGGGTGAATAAAATATGTTGGCAACAGTCACTGGGGTGTCACCAATACTCCATTCCCCGTGGCGAGTTGCGCCCCTAATCTCCGTGGCGAGTTGCGCGTTTTGGGAGCTGCGTCCCCTTTATCGTAACCAGACTCTCCGAGGGACTGCGCATCCATGATAAAGATCTGCCCCCATACCCCCCGGGCCCTGCGACCCCATAGAGGATATTTGATACATTTATTGTAGTCTGCTCGTGATGGTACACGTTGATACCATATTTCGTTTCTCTAGTTTCAGTGGTTTGGAAAATTACTTTTTCGGCGGACATTATTGAATTCAGACGGTGACTTTTCTTTTAACGTGTCCTTATATTATGATGACCTACTCGTGCTGGTACACCTTAATACCAAATTTTGTTTCTTAAGTTTTGGTAGTTTGGAAAATGCCTTTTGGTGGCCATTTTGGATTAAGATGGGCGACATTTTAACGTTTTCTTATATTATCGTGACCCACTCGTGATGGTACATCTTCATACCAAATTTCGTTTCTCTAGTTTCAGTGGTTTCGAAAACGCCTTTCTGAGCGGCAATTTTGGCGAATTAACACTTCTTCTTCAGTTGAGGCTTGACGGAGAGGAATGAAATTTATTGATGGTTCATCTACGTGTTAATCCGGATATTTAAAAAAATATATCAAAATCGGTCCATTAGAACGAACGGACTGGACAAAGTTTGTGAAAAATATGATAAATATTCCCCATAAGGAATACAGAGGGGAGAACGCTCAAACGCTTCTCCTTCAGTTAAGACTTGACGGAGAAGAATACGGTTTCATGATGCCTCATTTACATGTAAAGAGGGACATTTAAAAAAATGAATTATGAAACTCTTTTCAGTAGAACGACCGGACGGACTGTACAAAGGGAGAACACTCAAACACTTCTCCTTCAGTTCAGACTTGACGGAGAAGTATGCGGTTTTTTGATGTTTAATTTACGTGTTAAGTCGGATATGTTTAAAAAAGATTGATCAAAATCGGTCCAGTGTAAAGGCCAGACGGACTGGCCAAAGCTTTAGCAAAGTTTTTAAATATATAGAAAGGAATGCGATTTACTGATTGCTGCTATCGCCTATGCAATTAATTTTATCTTATTTTTTAACAAATATTTTATATTTCAAATGGGTGTCAAACCATTAAATATATCCAAGCCAACTTGGCTTTTAGCTGCTGGAACAGATTATAAATGTAATACATGCTCCGCAAGCTTCGTAGTTGTCAGAGTTACCAACTAAATTTTAAAAATTTCTTCAAATTTCTTCCATACTATTGGAGGTATTCATAGCATATTTAGCATTTAAGTACTGGAACAGTGCTGCAGATACTTAGGAGACGCCACGGGTGCCAAAGTTGTCAGTGTAGCACAACCAATTTCGAGAAATTAAAATTTCCAATTTCCTACCATCCCATTGGATGTATTTGCACGAATTAACATTTATTTATTGGGATAGGTCATCGTCCACCACAGAGTTGTCAGTATCGTAAACCAAGTTCAAAATGTTAAGCCAGTTGGACCTATCTATACCGCATTTGCCATTTAAGTACTGGGTTAGGTCATAAAGGTACTCCGTGCGCAGTAGTTGACAGTGTTTCCACCCTATTTTAACATTATTTTTCTAAGCTTTGGTACTTCCGAAGTACTCAGGGGACGCCGCAGGCGCCAATGTTCTCACTGTTGGCAACCAATTTAAAACAAATGATAGTTAAGATTCTTTTCATAGCATTGTACGTATATGAAACAAATTTTGCATTGACATGTTGTGATATGTCACGCAGGTACTCTATGCGTCGCAGGCACTCAGGTTGTTAGTATTGCCAACTAATTAGAAAAGGTTTCAACATATTTAATATCATTGGACACATGATAATAAATTTGGCACTTAGGTACAGAGACATTCTTGCAAACCCATTTTAAAAACATTGCAAGCTGTCAGATTTTTCATTTTTTTGTTCACCCGGTACCAACAGCAGATAAATCATGTAGTACAAAATAAGGTGCAAATGAAAATGCCAAGTAAATATTCATATATGGCAGAACTTAATCGATTCATTTTTGCTCTCTACCTTACTTCTTACTTCTGCCGCATGCCTCGATCAGACAATAGTGCTCGCCAATAACTGCCTATAGCGATCATAAATGTAGACTAAACGAAATAACATGCAATCAAATATCTAATTTATTGCAGAAATACACTGGTTACAAAAATCAATACAACCATTAGCCACGCGACAATCCAGTGGCTTTTCTTTTGCATTCATGTAATCACAAAAATTCCAGAGCAGCGGTTAAGTGGTTTTAGACATGAAGATCTGGTTAATGATGCAGTAGACAATTTTCAAGTGCATTATAGTGAAAATTGGTTCTACAGTGATTGTGGATTAATAGTTAAAGTCATACGTTGTATCCTGTTCCGCTATTTCAACCTCGAATTGTGGATAAACGTCCTGACTGGACTCCTAGGAAACCAGGTCTAAATTCTTGTCGAAATGGGGAACTTCTGAAAGCTCGGCCACGAAAATCACCAAACGATTCTCCACTACGTCTTCTTGCAGAGAATCTTTGCACTTCACCGATATTTAGAACTTGACCTCTACCATTGTTTTGAACAGCAGAAGAAGCAAAAGTACCTGATAATCGGCCTTGTCCTCCTCTGTTGGAAATATAACACTCTGCTATCACCAACACGGAGAGTATCAGCATACAACCCTGCAAGAGATTTAACCATGAATGTTAGGATTATAAGAACTGTAATCTTCAAAGTAGTTTAGCGTAAATTTCGTTTCGCACTTATATAGATAGTGGAGTTTTTAGATCACATGCATGAATTTCGAACTTCTAACTTTAACTGACGTTGTCAGGTATATCTCTAAAGAGAAGCTGTGTTGGGCACTGCCTGGAAACCATTAATGGTGAAAAATCCATTAACATTCATCTTCAATCAAGGGATTTTTGTGGCGGACAGCTCCGAAGTGAGTTTGTGAATGTACTGGAGGGCATCAATGAACTGAAGATTGGCCGAATCTGTACGCGCCATTGGTGCTACCTATTCAGCAAACATTTTTATCTTCTGGAGGACAGAATACTAAGTGTTGATAATTTCTATAACCATACAGGATCCTCTTGTGACATTGTCGACGCATTAAATTCAAGCAAAATAAATTGAGTTACGAATTGAGTTTTAAATAGGAATTAATATGGCCTGAAAATAAATGTACAGGCCCCAGAGAGATCACTTTAGCTTACAATTGAAGAACACAGAGGCAGAACCTACTTTGTTTGAATTTTTGGCAACATTCAGATAAGAGAAATGTGTACTCTTTGAAGGACCTTTTTAGCAATCTATCATGCATAAAGAGAATATGCATAGTCCGTGAATTACAAGAAAATCTTGAGCCTGATCACCCAACGACATATGAAATTAATAAAATTGTCATTGCAATATAAGCATATAAAAAGTCACAAAAAATGTGTTTAAACTGTAAAACTTCTTATCGCTAGAAAACTCATTCACGCAGAATGAAATAAGATATCCTAACGATACATTAAATTGAATTCGCATTAAATAATTCTAGTTACATATTTTACTTACAAATATATTCATTTTTACTTTATTCTCCCAAACATGTATAATTCACACAGCGTCCAATGTATAATATTATTCATTGTTTTCTCAGTGTGTGCTTTATATACCGTACACCATCGTTACACACGGATGGATTGATTTTATTCATTTATTGACCCAAGCTTTGAAAGGCTATTTCTGAAATAATTGCAAACTGGTATCCTCTGGAAGTTATAAATACATTGTTATTTCTTGAGGAATGGGTTTTAATGTCAGAAACCTTTGAGAAAGGTTAAAAGGCATTTAAAAGGTTTAGAGGACATTACAATTATCACTTTCTAATTTTATAAAGTATTCTAATACTATTAAATGTGAGGGAATTATAAACATCTCCACGTGTGTAATTATAAAATGCTGTGATTGGTAGTCCAATTTACTGATATTCCTTCTCTTCTGCATACCAAGTAGTATGGGAGCAAAAATTGAAACTGATATCGATTTTGGTGAACCCAACTTTAAATGAATGTGGCCATGTCCAGCCCAACAAATATGACTCAGAAATTCCGGAAGAAGTAATACAATTGCCGGACGTGAATCTAGGTTAAGTATATGCCAAACAATTTAAATATAAATACCTTTGTTTGACAGTCAGTTGCAACAGAAGCTATCCAGAACGGACACTTTGCATAAGTCCTTTCTCCGTTAAGTCTTTTGAAACCCAAGATCGTGAACTGGCAATCCTAATTAAAATTTTACTTACTTACCATTAGTAATTCAAGGTGAATGTAGAGATGGAGTTCTTTGAATTGAGAGAAAGACCTTTATATCCTTTTTTCGGACGAAGTAATATAACGGTTCGTAGCTCTAAAATGCTGTACAGACAATAAACATGGAACCTATTGCTAGTTGTCTCCTCATCAAAATTAGGAGACTTTTAATTTTGTTTAATCTGTCTTTTCTCTCCCAAATTGAAAACGTAACTTATTTTAATTTGATCAATTACTTTTATGTTTAATTACTTTAAAAATTACATTGTATCTAAGGTAACAAGCAATATTTGTCCTGAATATATTTTATCCCTATTTAAATATTTATATATAAATTAAATTATATACAAACTTTACGTATCAAAAGGATACTAGATAAATTACGTTGTTTATGATAGTAAAGTACCGTAAATAAGCAGTTTTTGGAATTATTATTTCAAAATATTTAACCTCGCCTATTTGTCATTTAGTGTTTAACGACTTATTTTGTGATATTCAATTGTACCATTACTAAGTTATCACATTTAAATGCGAACATTTATGTATTATTATTTTCTTAATGGTAAACAATAATAAATATGTCCATTTTTCGAGTGTAATTCCTCCACAGGATTGTCTTATATAAGTTTTATTTCCGATCATGTTAATCAATCATGCAAAGGATTAACCCAGTGAATAAAGACGCAGGTCTCCACAGGTCAGCTATTCCGTTATTTTTATCCGTGTTCCCCAGGACTGACTTCTTGTAAGTCTTATCTGCTTATAATAAAATCTTAGATCATAGTAGCAATTTTGTTTATTCGTTTGTTTATTCTTTTAAAATAAAAGTTTTTCAAAAGATTGTTTTGTTAATTTCGATATCTGCTTTTCATTTAAGACCAGAAAACACAATTTTTACAGACTTTCCTTTAGTTCGAATTGGTTCGTGGTGTCCTCAAATCTTGCAACCTTAATTTAACTCATTTCCCGCGTCATACAATCATGAAATTTTGCACAGCTACGTAAGCCGGGTGACAATACGGTATTCCATTGTTACATTCATATATTTACATATTTTTAAAGCATATTTTAGTATTTTTAGACATGCACTTCTTTATCCTAAAACAATACTAGCCCACAATGATTTTGCGTATCAGTGGTTTCAGAAACTTTTAGGATTTAGGTCACAAAAATTTAGCTTGAGAAAAAGTATCCGAATACCAAAATAACTCGAAAAATAATTTAAAAAAAAAGCTTTTTGAAGACATACTTTTCTTGTACAAGTCGTACTAAAAAGTACAACATAATTTTGTTTATGCATGAATAAAAAGAAAAGCATGGGGAGAAACAATTGAAGAATGTACAAAGTGACTGTATATGAGAGCGCGCTCCAAGCTTTTCTTTTTATTCATGCATAAACTTTTTTTTTACTTTTTAGTACGAATTATTTAAGAAAAGTATGTCTTTTAAAAGATTTTCTTAATTTCTTTCTAGATATCTACACAAAAAGTGCGTGAAATTAGGAATCACCAAATCCTGGAGATAATAAAACGCATTGAAACTCCTTTCAAATGTCAAATCAGCGACTTCTATTTATCTCTTAGTTTCCAACTTTGGATAGCCACAGATCTTATTTTCATACGAGCATACACAAATGTAAATAAATTAGATATATACGAAACATCGTCAGAGAAGAGGATATTGCTACTTCGTTCTATATAAATCTGACACGTTCATAGAAATAGACGCTTTTGGGAAGTTCCATTCCCTTGATACTTTTATCCTCGGTATACGAAACAATCTATGTGAGTTTCAATTGACATTCCCTCACGAATCGACTTAAATAGAACCAATTTTGATTAACTTACTTTAAAAACTGATATATAAAGTGCATCAGTTGTTGAAGTTCTGAGAAAAATCAATGATTTAAAACATTTTTTTTTTTTTTTTTTTTTTTTGTTTCCAGAAAAAGGTAATTTGTTTCCTCCTTATTCAGTCAAGATGAGACAACAAAATGAACGGTTGATGAAAGAAAACACACATGGTGTGTGACTTCCATGAAACATGCGCTTCATGAAGGCGGAGATTTTAGCGTGAACTAGATAGCAAACTCTTTGTCTAATTTCCGTGATACACGCATTATCTAACTTGTGATAAAAGTATAAGAGTGGAAAATATCCAAAGAGCCAGTTAATAAGCATTGGTTTGAACTATTCACTCAGTTCAAAGAAAATTATATAAACCATGACAATATGTCCAAAATAGTACAGTTCGTTTTATGTCTGCCTGAAACCCACGTGTCTGCTAAATTATTTTCTCCAAAATAAATAAACAATGGTCATCAGAGAAAACTGAGCTGCAGGTGTAAACACTGAAATCGTTATTAGTTACAAACATAGTATCAAAAAACATGGTTGGAGTTACACAATTTCTTGGAAGCAACTCCTGAGCTACAGAAGGAAATCTCATTCCTGGCACATGGTTTACTTTTTAGTTATGTTTAGTGTCTTAGCAGAAGTCAAATAATTCATATTGTAACACTTAACAATTAAAAAGTGTTATTGTTTTTCATATCATTATGGATTGATATTGCAAAGCGTCCCTCTTTGAGCTTCAGAAAAACGGTCCCTTTAAGATTCCCAGAAATTAATCTATTTATCTAAACTTTCAGGAAGTATTTATGTAAACTTTAATACAGATACGCCCAATTCCAAGAAGATTTGGCGTCAACAAGTGATGTGTCGAGATTGGTCGCAGTGATCTTGTGGTGTAAGAGTTTCGACAGCCTCTACCAAACACTTGATTTGGATGCCACCTTGGACATGGAATTTTAGAAAGTTATAAACTTACAACATCGAAACGGACTGAAGTCGAAACTTACAGTACTAAAACCATCTAATAATATAAAGTATAAAAATCTCAAGATGGACTGTGGCTTATCATCTAATAAAGTTTGTGACGGTAGATGCAAGAGAACCACTTCCAATACCTGCCAATCATCACGACGTGGGGAATGGTGTAAAGAAGAAAACCGTTTGTACTCGAAATCTAGAGAACAGATGGATGGTCCTAGTCCTCTTTCCTTGTACGTATCTTGGAAGCTGTATGATGAAATATCCTGACACACATTATACCGCGTTATGTGGAAGTAGATGCCTGGGGATAAAGGGGATAGAAACGGATGGATTCTCGTAAACCCAAGACCTGAAAAGAGGATTCATAATTGTAATTTGAAGTTATCTCGCTAGCTTCCTGTGCACTTACCTCCAAATCACATTGATTCCTTTTAAAATACAGCTTTTCTTGATCCTAAGAAACATTTTAGCTAAGAATTTCTTTTATTTATTTTGTAAAGACATTTTTAATTGCACTTACACTCCTTAAGATGTGCATCCAAATTTAAACGTAAATAGTTTAGGTAGGGTATTGTCAGTTCCCGGTGATGTATCAAAACAATATCAAATTGAAAGACAATACATCTGTAAAAGTTCGAAATATTGATTTTCAAACTACGTTTGGTACATTCTTCTCATTATAATACCTAGGTGTGAGTAACATTCAATCTCTTAATTATTTGTGAATTTTATTATCTTAATACTCAATAACTATTAACTTTATTTTGCTTGATATCTGATTATGCGCCAATGCCATTAGAAAATCCCTAATATGGTTGCAGATATTGTCAATTGTCCTCAACTCTAGCTATGTTTTGTGTGGAAGTGGCAACAATGGAGTGTCCAGATCTTGGAAAATCTTCAGTTGATTTCCGCTCTCCAGTAAATTTAGGATCTCACTTCTGAAGCACCTAAATACAGAGTGGATCAGAATCTTCAGGACATCCTTCTATTTCGGAAACCGAAACAAAGTGAAACCCTTGATTGCCCTCCAAAAATGAGTAAAAGGATCATAAATTTATCTGGCTGGTTCAGGATCATGGCAACCATCTTGAAATTCCCTATCTTGGACCATATTCACTTTTGAAAAGGAAGGAGATCATGTTCATATCAAATAAGACAAAAATTATCCCAAATGGCTATTTTGTACGTAAATGTTTATTTTTACGTGGTTGGCCATTTTGGAGGTAAAAGCAATTCCTTTTGAACCACTTTAAAACATGCTTGGAATGTTTCTAACTCTTGCAGGGTATGTTCTGCATTCAACAGACGAGGACGAAGCAAGGCTAATTATCATGTAATTTTGTTTCTATATTTTTCGGGTTATGAAAAATATCCTGAAGGCTATCATGAAGAGATCACTGTTAAATTTGCTATTTTGTGGAAGTGTTGACCTACACTTTAAACTCTTTCCTGCTATCTTTACTTTGGCCTCGTTTTTCTAGCCGAAGTAAATTTAAACATGTTTGTAAGTGTTGAAAAGCCCAATTGTGTTAACAAAACATATTCGTAGACATTAATATACATTATATAATATAGTATAGTATAAAAGCTATCAATGCTTGTGCCACTAATTCTTTTGAGCAATCATCGAATCTTTATAATTTGCAAGATAAAAATCTTGACTTACTTCCATTTCCTAGGTGTTTAGAAAGCAAATTGTGGGGCCTGGTTAATCCCAACCCCGAACTTTCGAATTTTAATTGTTTAACATATGAATTCGTTTCATCTCCTTTTAACTTATTAAAGTTCAGAGAGTTTTGAATTATCACAGTTATAATGCTATAGGAGGGGGTCCATCCTGCCCCCTTTCCGAATTTTAATATTTTAAATTTCGGATTTGTTTAAGGTCATATAGAGTTCCTTTGAGCTGCAAAAGATTGTTGTTTTTATTATCATCGTTTCCAAAATAAGCTACGTGAAAGTTTATGAGGTAAAATTTAAAAAAAAAAATTCCTTTTCTTAAAAAATATTTAGTGTATTCGTTTGACCTATGATTGAGTTCTTTTGAGTTGCAAGGGAAAATGTTTCAATTTACTTTCTCTTTCAAAGTACGAGCGTAATTGGAAAGAAAACTGATGGAGAGTACGTTAATGCTAGCCTCCAGTTTCGAATTTTTAAGAATTGAATATATGGACTCAACTCTCTGTAATTGCCTTTACTTTTATATTAGTTTCAAGGTCGTAGGAGCCAGTTGTAAAGGCAGAGGAAGAAAAGGAGATATGAACTGTAAATTGGGCGCTAAATAATAAGCGCATGGAAAGTAAAAATCTCTGGGATACGTAAGGCTCAGAATTTGGTAGGCGTGTCTCCGTTTGGACATGAAAATGTTCAAATGAGTAGGAAGAGGGGCCGCGGACTTAAAAAATAATAATTAAACCGAGAAATCAAAAATAAAATATAGAAATAAATTAGCAACGACCACCACCTAATTTTATTTTGGGGGAAATTTGAACAATTTCAGTGATCTTAACAGTAGTAGGTATTGTTGAAGGTTTGATTACAGAATTCAAAAGAAGGAAATGAAAGTAAGTACTTGTTGCCAACTACGTAAATGGAGGATATTGCTTTCTCCAGATTTGTTTCTTTTATCAAAAATAGGTCGTGTTTTTGCCAACGTTACTGCACAGTGTATGGGTAAATAAAAATAGTCCCCGTTAGGATGTAATAATTATGTGCAAACTGTCATCATTTATGTAAATACTGTTATTTTCTTCTATGGTACTCCCCCAAAGCAGAGGTCAATACCAAATCTTGAGATATTTAATGAGGGAGCTGTGTTCATCCTGTGTAACCAATTTTCACCTGAATTATCGTGAAAACAATGATGACACAAACCACCAGCATAAGACAACTTAAACGAAGCCACATTCTATAATCTATCCTGAAGTATCGAAAGTGCGAGACTGTGTTCATATTTCCTCACAAAACTTCTCCTGGTTTATCTTGAAAATCTTTCTTGTATAGGTGCAAACAAGATAAAGATAACTCATTAAATTGCCAATATATGAAATTGACTGGCTTAAGTTTAACCTGCCTCATTTACTGAAACCAAAACAGAAAATCTAGGACTATCGGGCACATCCAAGAACGCACTTAGAGTGATCCACAAACCAATATCTACTGCGACTCTCCTCCACACTGTAGCTCTACAAAAGTGTCACTGATGTGGATGCTACGGCTTCCATCTTAAGAAGACTTTTGCCGCGAGTCTGTAAAGTTAAAGCACAAAGAAGGTGAAGGTCAGAAGATAAAAAAGCGCGTGAAGAGTTTTAATCAAAGAGGGGGAAAAACAGAATATGTAATACTCTACATTCTGTAAAAAAAAAAAAGAAAAAAACTTTCAAACTACTAATTTACATAGAAACCCACACATGTTTAAGAGATGGAGAAAACCAGGTAAAAGTAGCTTAGTAAATTCTCTGGTGCATCCAATAACAGAAAAATGGGCTGCTTGCACCTGAAAACAGACTAATAAGATTTCTATTATCTTAATAGGTTATCGAGATTATATTTTTATATCCAACTTGTCCTTCTCCAGTATAATTACATGTTGGTTATGGTTGATGAAGAGCGCATTTTGCGATCTCTTATGTTTCTTATGGTTGTATCATACGAACCTAGTTCTTGAGTTACTTTGCTAGAATTTCTTCCTGTTGTGAGATAGAATGTCTTGATAAGTTCGTTGATGCGTTCTTGTATGATTGGTATTTCTATCTGTTTCTATACTGTTAATAGCCTTGTGTAGAACGGTCATTATGTGATGATTTTAATGACTCTGCTTTGGAGGCTTGTAGCTTTCTGGTATGTATCTTAGCAGCATGTTCCCATACTGGTGTCGCATACGTAAGTATTGTTCTAATGAGTTCTTTATGAAGTTTTGCTTTCAAATTTGTGTGTGTTTATACGTTTACTGTTAAGAAGTGCTTTTATTAGTTCGAGTCCTCCTAATACTTCACCTATTTGTTGATTGGTACATTTGTTAATTGTCTTGAAGTTTACTGTTTAGATTTATTCACTTATCTCTAAGTATTTCGAGTTGCGTTTCCAGTTGTGCCCTTAAATCTCTTATAACTTTATAACTGTGGTAACTAAACATTCTCATTTCAACCAAAAAAATCTAAAATCGTACGTAAACCCATATACTAAATTGTTAATATTCGAAAGTGTGTGGACTGTCATTATTATCTGGTGTAGTAAAAAGTAATCCATTATTTTGCCAATAGATGGCTTCAGTGATCTGTATCTCGCGTTGTATAAGTCCGATCGGGTTCAACGAGATGGCGTACTACAAACACTGTTCAGATAGTTGTGATGAGTTGACTCAGTGTTGTTTGAGCGGGCGTCAAAATGGACACTAGCAAAGAGAAAATACGCTATATTTTACAGTTTTTCTTCGATAAAGGCGAAAACGCAAGCCAGGCGGCTGCAAATGTGAATAGTGTTTATGGTCCTGATACTGTAACAGCCAATCACGCGCAATTTTGGTTTCGTCGATTCCGTTCTGGTAATTTTGACGTCAAAGATGTACCACGCACTGGAAGGCCACGTGTCGAACATGTCGATAAAATCATGGACATTGTCGCGTCCGACCGTCATGTAAGCACTGTTTCGATTGCCCAAGAGCTAAACATTGCACAAAAAACCGTGTGGAAGCATTTGCATAAGGCTGGATACACAAAGAAGAGATGTATGGGTGCCACACGAGTTAACGCAAAAAACCCTCATGGACCGTATTTCCATCTGAGAACCGCTGCTGAATGGCAACAAAAGCGACCCATTTCTCAAGCGGTTGGCGACTGGTGATGAAAAATGGATCACTTACGACAACGTCGCGCGAAAACGGTCGTGATCGAAGCGCGGTGCGCCGGCGCAAACGGTGCCCAAGCCAAGATTGACGGCCAGGAAGGCTTTGCTGTGTGTTTGGTGGGATTGGCAGGGAATTATCTACTATGAGCTGCTCCCCTACGGCCAAACCCTTAACTCGGAACTATACTGTCAACAATTGGACCGTCTGAAGGCAGCAATCGCCCAGCTTTGGCCAATAGGAAAGGCATTGTGTTCCACCAGGACAACGCCAGGCCACACACATCGATAGTGACTCGCCAGAAGCTCCAGGAGCTTGGTTGGGAGGTTCTTATGCATCCACCTTATAGTCCGGACCTGGCACCGAGTGATTACCATCTGTTCCTGTCCATGGCGAACACGTTTGCTGGTGAAAATTTCACTTCAAGAGAGGCTTGTGAAAATCGACTGTCTCAATTTTTTGCCAATAGGGACAAGGGCTTCTATGAGAGAGGCATCGTGATATTACCTTCCGAATGGCAACACGTTATCGAACAAAACGGCGCATATGTGACCTAAATCGGATCATTCTAACTATGGTAAGTCAAGCCTTCAATGTCATGCAAAAATAATGGATTACTTTTTACTACACCAGATATAATCCCGGATCCCAGATTACTACACTCAAAACTTTTCTTAAAATTCAATTGAACTAAATTATAATTCAAACGAAAGAGCTAAAAATATATTTGATCGAGGACCTAGTTAATGCGCCAATTTTCCATCGTTGTCGTCTGACAAATATTTTCCACATTTCACCTTCTTTCTTACCACCAGTTAGCGCTAACTGTATACATCTATTAATTTGTTACTTTTAGTAAACATTTAAACAAGAATATACGGAAGTGCATACTACCTAATCTTTTTAGATTTTCTAAGTCAGAGTTTGAGTTTTAAAGGTCATAATTTGGACATTTTGGGCCCAAATGCATATATATATTTAAAGACTTTAAGTATAGAAAATCGAGACGTAATTATCACTTTTCCATTCGCTTTTATTATATTTAAATGAAAGTGTGTCTGTCGCTTCTAGGATAGTGAAGTACTCAAAATAAATATTATAATTAGTATAGTTGTTATTAAGAATAACATAACGACGATTTTTAAATACTCTATAACATAAAATAGGTAAATACGTATGTATACAAGAAAAATTTCGTTCAAATTTCATATAATCATTTTATGAATAAAAAAATTTAGCGATGACTTAGTTAAATTAATAACTTCTGTAACTTCAACTCTGCAATAAATTTTCATTAAGTTTAGAGTCAGTTGAAAATCTAAGTAGTTGTTCCATAGTGATTACTTCTAAAGTGGTAGACACATAAGACGAATCCATTTATTCATAAACGGTTACCAGATTAATGCATCCATATTTTATTATTAACGGATATGAAATACAGTTTTATTTCTCAGAAAATTTACGCTGTTTTCCTTCCTATTCTTACGACAGGCGGCGACTGTTCCTAGAGAAACTCTTATATTTAAAATTTTATAAAGCCAGACATTAAACTAATGGCATTTGAACAGTGCTAAATGATTATTTAATGACAGTATAATCAAATATCCATTGTTAGTTGACGGGAACTTCACTTCCTTTTTCTTCGTTTCTTTATAGATCAGCCTTGAATTAAATATCTTTATTAGCACATAAGTTAACTTTCTAAGACATATAAAACTTTATAATAATTGCATTATTTCTTTCTGTAGATTGAAAATATTCTGAATTCTCTTAGGAAGAACTTGGCAATGAAGCAAATCACTTGAAAACGAAACGCCTTTTCTATATTACAACGCTAGAATAATTTTAGTTTATAGCAGAAATGTCCTCGGAATATTAATATCAACCAATGACAAAAATAAAAACACTTTTAGATGTTTTGTTTTCATACTTCCGACTTGACTTATAGTAAATTGAAGCACTATTTCCTGTTCTAAGTATATAAAGATATGTGAACTGTAATATTTGGTTGATAATTAACAGTATCATTCAAGAAAACGTTTTTATCCTAAGCTAACATCAACATGAAAGTTCTGGTAAGTAGATTGTTCCTTGCCAGTTTTTCACAGTGCCTCCAGCGACAGGTGACTTCAACCTTATACGATAAAGATTTCCGTTTAATTGTATATTTGTTGTGATGGATATATACTCGCATAGTCATTACCACCATTTCTTAGTAGTGAATAAATGAATTACAGTCTGTTGAGCTGGATGGCCAGAGCAATACGAAGAGGTGTTTTGCAATACCGTACATTTTGTCACGACAGAGTTAAACGGATACGAAAGGCTGCAGTGTTGTGGTACTGGTTCTGTGTATTATTATGCCGGTAGACATCAGCATATAAAGGAACTTAGCGGGGTACGATTAGCAGTTTCTAAGCCTGTCAAGAGAGAGTGTATCGTGAGAACGGAACAGTGACAGTGCGATAAATAGTCTCCATTACACTAGCGTTTCCAGCTTGTCGAACAACGATGTTGTCCTGCTGGTATCCATCATTGCCTATCTTTTCCATAACTTTGTTTAAATTCGTTGGAAAGGCCAGAACCTTGTAGCTCGTTGCACTAACACATCATACAGCTACATTGAGTGGCCACAAATAAAATTATGAGTTTACTTCTGCATATCCCTTTACGTTCCATGATTATTATTTTTTTTTTTTTTGAAGTTCTCGGTTATATACTTTACAAGCAATAGACCAGGTACGGATTTACTTATTGTCCCTGTATATATAAGGAAGGTGTTCTGAAGGTACTGAACCCAGTCAGAATAATAATTATTAGGAAACCACGTTACAGTTTTAAGAAAGGTATGTATTTGAAGCTTGCTTTATGGCAAATTTATGTTGTGACCAATCGAAAATTTCACTACGATGAAGGTTTCCGAGAGCTTCCATTACTCATTGTCTTTTCTTGTACACCGTCTTTTCTTCTAGCTACCATAAGTGAAAAAGGATTCACCACTTTGGGATCGTAAATACATATGTATATTTGTATGTAAATATTAGATAAAAGCTTTATGGTTTTACCACTTGGATATTAGGTTATGGCAGTAGCATGAAACCCTGTGGAATCAATATACTTTAGTTGTTGCATTGCCTACATAAATGATATACCAAAATATTAGAAAAAGGGAAAAAACAAAAGTGATCTAAAAATATTTTTTACAAAATAACTCTATTCGTTTTAATTTATCTTGCAGATTTGTGTTCTTCTGATGACAATGATTGTCATAGGCGAATGTTATGTTCCTAACAGAGGAAGGCAAAGACAGCAAGAAGATCAACAAAGAAACGTTGGAGGAAATGAAGGAGCAGGACAGCAAAGGGTGGGTGACCGTGGTTCCTCCTCTTCCCAAAGGAACTTGGATACACAGGACAGTAACTTCGCTGGAAGTCAAACAATAGGACAGCAAAGATTGGGTGGTGTTGAACTGTCCTCTCAAAGAAACCTAGACGGTCAAATCAGTAACTTCATTCAGGCTCAGCTATTAGCACAGTTATTAAGTAATCGTGGTGTCTCCTCCTTCCAAGACAATTTTGGAGATCAAACTAGAGAGACAGGAAGAAGTCAGGCACCAGGATTGCAAGAACAATCGCTAGGTAACCAACGTCCTTCCTCTGCCCAAGATAACCTTCAAGGTCAAGTTGGAAATATTCGAGAAGATCAAGCAGTTTCTGGAGCTCAAAGACTAGCCTCTGCTAGTCCCATATCTGGTGGCACTTTGCTAGTTGGACCGGGAGTAGGGTTTATTTCAGCAGGGCAATTTGCAATTATCAGAGATATTCTAGATGCTCGATTTTGATGGCTGTATTTTTTGTTCTTCTTGAATTCACAATGGAACAGAAAACCCTTGTCACGTTGTCAATGTTCACCATTCTTTTTTTAAGAACTTGTGTGTTGAACGGTAATGAGCACTTTTCTGTTACATTTGAGAAATTCTTTCGTTCCTAATTGCTTAAATAATTAAAGGCATTACCTATTTTAGGATAATATGTTATTTCTGTGAAGCAGGATATCTTCTTTAACTGTGCATATCTTTGTTATTGCAATTATATATTATCTGTAAATAAAAAGATGAAATAACAATAATTATATTCTCTTTTAAATATAAGTTTACAAACATTAATTGAATTTGTTATATTACTGGAAAATTACTACAAACTTAGCTTTGTGGTGTTTATAGATTGCCTTGTCGTCAAATCATGCTGTAGCCGTTGAAGAAGCAACAGTAAGACTCATTTTCTTTAATGAAAAAAGACCATGCGAATATTTCAGGAGGAAGATCAAGGGAAGTCCTGGAGTGTTAATTACAGGTATAAGGACTTTAGTTTGTGCCATCTCGTAAATTACAATTTCTAGCTTGAACTCATTATTATTGGAGGAGTATCGCTGGAAGTACTGTATTATTTACCATTGAAGAAGATAAGCATAAAAAAAAATATCTAAACAGTAATAACATTCCATTCTTCTTGTGAACTGTAAGTTCAAAATATAAGTGGAGAAATCTTCTTACGGGTAATAAAGACAACTGTATCTACAAACTCATTCAGTTATGACCAAACACTTCTCAAAATTACGTTAGGTTGCTTTACAACAACTATATATGGCACTAGTTTTCTGTAAATACATATTTAATGATGAATAAAGTGCTTTTTCATCAGCACTCTCAATATTCAGAATCAACGTGCCTTTAAAGTCTTCAGACGGATTTGTTTTACTCATAACCATTGCTGATCTGGCAATAGTTCCCCTGTTACCATTGTACATCGACTGCTCATTGCGTGCCTTTCGAAGAAGTTTAGATGCTTTAAACTTGTCGCACAGAGGCTTGGTGGTAGACATGTATGGTGCTGATGTTTTAGAATCGATACTCTCTTAATTGAACTGTTATGTAGTTCACTAAATTATACTATTAGTAATGTTTGACAATGTCTATTCTCTGCTACTGTCTATACTGTGGCTCCTCAGTGTTATTATATGCTCTTATCACCACCTGAGAGAAAAATCATAAGGTTGTGTTTCGTTCCGAACACTACGCAAAAAAATTAAACAGTTAAAACAAGTTAAAATTTTATTTAAAAGAAATTGTTCATGAAAGACTCAAGTAAATGAGTTAATTGTTGGAGTAGGAGGGGGAAAATGGCTAGCAGAAGCTCCTGAAACATACGATTAAGGAAAACAACTGGTAGGCAAAAGGAAGAGATCGAATTTACTGTCACTCCGGGCAGAACGCTACCCAAATCGCCCATGTATATAATTTACTCATAAGTTGCCAAATTCTATGTACATGTTCTGTACCTAGCTTTGAATACTTTTCGACCAACACAATGCTGGGCGCACAACATCATCATTGTAATACCTGTATGATTGCAGCTGGTCCGTGAGAGATACCACACTATTGATTGAAAAAAACTAATCCAATTAATATGTATGGGTTAAATCAATCTTTTCGTGCATTTTCTGACATATTCCTTGAACTGATACAGAATTCAATCAGTTATTTCAGAAACCCGACTTCTCCACTTTTTGCGGGATTTAGCTATGCACACTTATGCTATCGTGAAAGATACAGCTATCGTTTTAGACATAAATCGACCATCGTGTGAAACCTTTCCAAACCCTTCCAAAGATTTTGATATTTTACGCAGAAACCGGGCCTCTCCGAGAGATGTCCGCTTTTCGCGTGTAATGCCTTAGCCGACGAGATTCTTGCATCCAAGGATATTGTTAAGCTGAAAGAGTTGTTCACGTCAGAGATGAAGCGTGTTAAGGTTTGTCCTCCTGTTGATGGACATAATAAGCACAATAAATGTGTAAAAACAGTGAAATTGAAGCTGTGAGAAATCAAATGAACTACGAGCAAAGGCTTAAAGTATGTGAATTAATAGGGAAAACTAGTGACCACCAAGTCGACTGGAGAAAATTATAAGGTGCCGTAGAAAATATTTTGAACGTGTCTCACCAGGAGATCAGGCAGAATTTTCAGTAAGTTTTATGACATGGATTGCAATAAAGAAAAGATCACTACTTACAGTCACATATGAAAATTAATCACGTTAAATGCAGGAGGTGTTTAAAGAATTATGATGACGATATTCTTTAAGTTGCAGTAATGGACGTATACAAGTGTGCAAGAAATGTATTATTGAGTATGCACAACATTTGAAAGAATGGAACTGCCAGACTGTTAGTTCCATTCTTTGACATCCAATATTCTTCTCGTAAGCAATCATCCCAAAGGCTTACCTAATAAAGAAACAGTTCTACTTTAAGTTGTCTTTAAATTTATAATTTACTAATTCAAGTACAAGGGCTGCAAAAATTCGATCACAGTCTCAAGGTTAAGGAACAATTTAAATGAAAAATTTGTTTTATGTCATAATTCCACGCTCTTTCTTGCTTTAAATCTATCCGCAGTTTTCCTGGTCTTACTTAATTATCTTAACTAACATATGTAAACAAAAGTTTTAAAATGGACCGGATGCAAGCTGCAAATTATAAGCATTTAATTAGTAGTTTCCACTTTCCTTAATTGATTAATTAATAATTCCGTTCGAACTAGTCACATAGAGAGCCTTTAGTAATTTGTTTCATCAAAATTATTTAGCAATCCTTAGGAACCATCCACCGTTACCATCTTGCACGTGCTTCTTTCCAGAATGCAAATTAATTTTGTATCACTTGATATCCACGGAAAATAATATGAAAAACAATTGAAAAACTTATTCAAAAGAGAGTCCTCATTTCTCCAAGCAATGAATTAACAAACTTATACACCATTCAACCACCATTTCAAAATAAAAAGAATTGAAGTTTCCGCCATCCTTTTCAGGCATTTTTTTTGGTTCAGTAACTAAAATAGGATTTTACTCACAATTCGTTTCCCAAAGTCTTTGTTTTTATTTTTAACATGTATTCTCTTCACAGAAAAAATAAGTTAAACGTGACGTATTAGATATCTCGGAAGTTAATTTTAACAGAAAATGTTGGTATATTTATTTATTTATTTATTTATTATTAAGTTTCAGATACAGCTTGAATTGCCATTTTAGACAGAAACAAAATAACAATGCAACAAACTAAATAACTTCACTACAAACTAAATAACTTTACTACAAACTAAATAACATGAAATTAAATTTTGAACAACACATAACACAGCAATTGATATAAAAAACATAACGATTATACTACACAAGAGGAATAACTCACATATTTGTATTTAGCGTTCGATGGAAAGTGTGTTCAGATCCGAAAATATCAATATTTGAATCAAGGTTATTGTATATAATTACTAGTCTATGGAATAAGGAGCGCTGCAGTATACTTAGCCTAGGCGTGGCACAATGAAGGAGGTTATTATTTCTGGTTATTCGCAAGGGAACACGGAAGTAAAATTTAGATATCAACTCTCCAGTTCTAAGATTACCGTTAAGTATCTTGTATAAATACATCAAATCTGCCAACTTGCGACGAGAAGAGGGTACGTGGAGACCAAGAACGGATAATAACTCTGGTTTGCTGAAGCTACGTACTGATGGTATTCTTCTTTTGACTATAGCAAGAAAAAAGTTCAGAACAGAATCAATATGAGATAGATTAGAAATACTAGCCATGTTCCAAATTGGGGAGCAATATTCAATTTTAGGGGAGATGAAGGTTTTGTAGAACATACTCAATGAATGAAGGTCCTTAATTTCTGTAAATCTATAGAAAAGACCAAGTAAGCGCATAGAACTGTTAGTTACAGAAGTCACGTGATCAGCAAATAGAAGTTTTTCGTCAAATACCACTCCAAGGTCCTTTTGAGAAGAAACTTTAGCAATAGGATTATCATCAATGATATAGGCAGATGGGATTTGATTCCTCTTTAATGAAATAGTAAGTATATTGCAGAAAGAGGACTTCACGTACGTTAGATACGTATATCCGGGTAAAGAAGTTCGTTAGAAAGGTCTGCTGCAAGCTAACAATGAACCATCACCTAATTAAAACCTGGGAAGAATCTGAATCAATTTGGTTCAATTTTGAATCACATTAAACATATTTTGTTGAAAATCGCAAAATACTGTTGTGTGGAGAAGTTTGTTTTCTGTAATAACTAACTCAATAATTATATCGAAGTCTCCTTAATAAATTTTGTTTCAAGGTCGAGTCACTTTGGACATTAATTTGTCCTCTTAGTTTATTGATGTCGACAGCACCTAGACTTGTTATTTAACAAACTGCTCTTCAGTACTTGGATTGTAAGTTAGCTGTGAGGTGAGGAAATTCTACAGTATGCAGACAGGCTAGTAAAATGACTTTTGAAAATCTTATTCACCACTGAGTTATCCGACAGCAACACTTCATCTGCGCCTCTAAAAATTGATTGTAAACGGCGTAACACATACAGATCATTCGTGAATAAACCAGAAAACTACAAATTAATTTCCTTCGAAAAAACAAAAACAATAAATGCGCTTTTTGAATCTAAACTTCAATGCTGGTATCATTACTTTGAAGAGACTTGTTCAAGTTCTAAGAGATATCCGATAAGTATCCAAGTTCTCTTCATTTTTTAAATAAAAGATTAATATCTTTCTAGTAATCACCTAGTTTCATCTATTACAATAGAAAGACGTGGATCTCATATTTATGCTCAAAACCTTTACTCGGGACTTTGCTTCTTGACATCCACCAAGTTTCACAACAGAAAACGTACTGATGGGTCATTCCATGTGAAATCAAGACAAATTTCTAACAAAATTCTACCTCACCGTCTCAGATTTTTTTGTTTATTGCTAGTATCCGTTTAGTATCCGGTGAGGTAGACAAGGTGTGCTGAATTGACATGGAATGACCCTGATTCCATCTCTTCAAACAACACACTAAAAACTAGTACTTTTCAGGAGTTCTACTTCTTATGGTTGTTATCTTTACAGTAGGTCAGGAATTTCTATTTTTTTGTGGTTCTTGCAGCTATCTTCCTCCATCAAATTCCACTATGATAGAATTCCATTTTCATTAAGGTCTGTTTTTGAAGTTTGTCCATCGCCAATAAATTGGAAATTTTGTTCGTAAGTCTTTGAAACATATCCATTAGACTACATAAGTGAGTATGGAGAATTCAAAAAAGTTATTGTTTAGTCAAAAGCATATAAACCAATGTCTCTACGAGGGAATTAACTTGAAAGGACGAAAATTCTGTTGGACCAAAAGTCGATTGGACGAAATGTCTTGTGGACGAAAAATTCGTTGGACCAAAAGTCGATTGGACGAAATGTCTTGTGGACGAAAAATTCGTTGGACCAAAAGTCGATTGGACGAAATGTCTTGTGGACGAAAAATCCGTTGGACGAAATGTCTTGAGGACGAAAAGTCAAGTGGACGAATTGTCTGTGGACGAAATGTTTGTGGACAGAATTTCGTTGGACGAAATGTGGTATCACCATATATAATATCTTACAGGCACAAATTTCAATCCCAGAATTTACGCACTATAATAATATGAATTTAATCAATGGACACATATACTATTACTTCTCCTGTCGCCATCTAGTGATCATAATGAAAGCTACGAATCTATCCGACTAATAGCATAGCTACTGTGTTCAATTACATTGTAGTCTTAACCCCTATAATGTATGTAGTATACAGGAATATAATGGGGCATATACGGGAGTATACGGCGTATACCCATTACCTACCTAATACTTTTATAGTCCAGCAAATATTTACCTTAAATATACGAAAGAACGAGTATATACAGAGGTAGGTATTCGTTATATTTTTGAAAACAGTACAGCGCATACCTACCAAAACTTCTAACATTACATCACTAGTAATACTACTTAATTACTACATGAACAAAAAGGTTTAAAAGGGAGCGATCTGTAAATATTGAGCAAGAAGGCTGACATTTTGCAAGGTAAGTAGCTTATGACTAGAGAAAAAATAAGCCTTGTAGAGGTTGAACAAGTTGATTTTTTGCATTTAGTTTTGGACCACCCAACTATATAAAAATAAATAATAAATCACAGCCATATTCAATCCACTACTGGATGAGGCCTCTCCCCGAAGGAAGGAGTTGGTGTACTGCTCTCACTCTGACCAAACGGGTTGGGAGAGCCAACTATATATATATAAAGTAAATCAAAGCCATATTCAATCCATTGTGGATGAGGCCTCTCCCCGACGGGAGGAGTTGGTCTACTGCTCCCACGCTGACTAGACGGGTTGGGAGAGGAGAGCCGAAGGTCTCACTGTGATCGCCACTGTCTTTTATTCACAACAGGTCCCCAATTGTCCTCAGGATGCTGGGTCAAAACCGAAATACCGGGAATCGAACCCGGGACCGCTGAAGTCGAGCGCGCCACCGACTAGGCTACGCAGGAGCTCATATAT